>JZKD02S0437960.1:0-17695 GCA_000966675.3 Picea glauca
ATCTTTGGTTCACAAACCTTGAAGGCTCAAAAAATAGATTTATACTAGAAATTTTAAAAAATAAGCTTTCCCAAATAATAATCTAAAAATATCCCTTTCACTAAAAAAATATGCATAGGTTTTTGTATTATGCCAATTTTTTTAGACTTTATACCTTATTCTAACCACATGAAACAACTCCTTCATATAAAAAAAAAGTTCAATCTCTTAAATAAAATGTTTTTTAAGCTCAACCTAATTGCTCCTAAACCTAATTAAATTAATGAGACATGTTCATCTACATGACTTAGCCATCTTTGATATTTACTAACATTTGCACAAGCTCCATCTCCTCTACTTTTATTTTTATTTTTGGTTTCATTTCATGCTTGTGAAGGATAACCATGCATGCACTTGTTCCTTTGAAATTAAGTCATATTGAAAGTGTCAAATTGTGTTCCTTCTAGGATTCAGATGTAGAGTCTATTAATTGATACATTTAGAGATGCCAACTTAGTTAATTTAAAGAGTTCTTGAGGAACCTCTACACTCAAATTATTTTTAGCCAAGTCTAACTACCCCAAAGTAGAAATCTCACGAAGAGATGCAAGAAATTTTCCCTCCAATAGATTTCCAAATAAATTCAGCAACTACAAGGCACTCAAACTTCCCATGCTTGGAGGTATTTCTCCAATTAAATTATTGATAGACAAGTAAAATATTATGTTTTTCAATATCACATATGTTAGAGGATACTCAACACCCTTGATGTCGACCTTCACTTCCTCATTTAATGTATCACCACTAAGTTGGGAAGACCTAAGAGTTTGAAATCCTTTGAGTCTCCCTAATTTAGATGGTATTCTCCCACTCAGTTTATTATTGGATAAATCCAACACCTCTAATTGAGGGAGATTCGTGATCCATTCAAAGATACCACCTTGGAGCTTATAATAACCAACGTGCTTAAAATTCACAACCCTTGAAAATATGAGGGGTATTTGAGAAGATCCCCTGATAATGTATTTTTCCTTAAATCTAGTACTTGAAGCTTGGTACAATTGACCAAAGAAAAAGGGAGAGTCCTATCAAATCTATTAGGATGCATCGAGAGAATATTCAAGATAATTGAAAACATTATGTCTAGATGTCCACTAAGTTTGTTCTCGAACACCTTGATCCGACTCGACTGCATACAATTATGTAAATATTGGGAACCTTTCCATTCAACTGGTTTTTGGATAAATCTAACATCATTAGATTGACACATTTCTCAATATCCTTATGGATTATTCCTCTAAGTTTATTGTTGGACACTCTCAAAAACACCATCTCTTTGCAATTCCCTAGAGATGTCAGAATCCTTCCACTCAAGTTGTTGGATTCTAGAGACAAGAATTCTAATTTTTGCAGTGAGCTCAATTCCAGTGGAATTCTTCCACTCAAGTTGTTGGACGATAAAGACACACTCACTAAGTTATGCAGTAAGCCAAATTCCATTGGAATTCTTCAACTCAAGTTGTTAGAATTTAGAGACGAGAATTCTAAGTTCTCTAGCAAGCCCAATTATGTCGAAATTCTTCCTCTCAAGTTGTTGGAATCTAGAGACAGGAATTCTAAGTTCTACAAAATATCAACTCCTCTATAATTCTTCCATTCAAGTAGTTGGATGATAAAGGCGGGTCCATTAAGTTCTGTGGAAATCTCAATTCCATTGGAATTATTCCATTCAAGTTGTTGGAATCTAGAGAGAAGAATTCTACGTTCTACAACAAGCCTAATTCTGTTGGAATTCTTCCACTCAAGTTGTTAGAATTTAGAGACAATAATTTGAGTTCCACAACGAGCCGAATTCCATTGGAATTCTTCCACTCAAGTTGTTGGAATCCAGAGACAAGAATATTGAGTTATGTAGCAAGCCTGATTTTGCTAGAATTCTTCCACTCAAGTTGTTGGATGATAAAGATAGGATCACTAAGTTCTCAGTGAGCCCAATTCCACTGGAATTCTTCCAATCATGTTGTTAAAACCTAGATCTAGATTCTATGAGTTCTTCAATGAGCCCAATTCCACTAGGATTCTTCCACTCAAGTTGTTGGAAGCAAGATATAGGGCTAGTCACAGTTGAGGAGGAACTAGAGATTTACTATCTTACAAAAGCTAAAAGGAAGGATACGACAGAAGTAGACCTCCAAATCAAAGTGTTAGAAGAAGCCCAGAATAAGCTCATGCTAGTCAAAAGAAGAAATGTGGAGACAGAAGAGAAGAGCTACTTGGTTACAGAAGGGCGACCTGAATACTAAATTTTTCCATCAATTTGCTAGCCACACGAAAAATCAAAAAACTATTTGGGAAATATTTTATAAAAATGACACTTGTCATTCTGGTCAAGAGGCACTTGAATCAGAAGCGATGAGAAAGTTTAAAGTCTTTTATGCAGAAATGAGACAGAACATGATTGTTGAACAAGTGAGCACAATCCAATATTTCCCTTGCTTTATTGCTGAGAGTGATATTCAAGTGCTTGAGAAACCTTGTTCCAAAGAAGAAATATTATCTGTCCTAAAGGGGTTTTCCAAGGAAAAAGTCCTGGACGGGTGGACGGTGGAATTCTTCCTCTAGTTCTATGATTTGGTAGGGGCCGATATATTGGAGGCGGTGGAGGATTCCAAGAGGAATGGAACAATGGAAAGGTCCTTAAACTCGACCTTTTTAGTCCTCATCCCTAAAGTGAAAAATCCCTCTTGTTTTGAGGATTTTAGACCTATTGTTCTTTGTAATCTAGCTTACAAGATTATTGCAAATATTTTAGCCAACATGATAAAGTCGATCATATCGCGGTCTTTATCAGGGGAGAAACTGCAGTTCTTAAAGGGAAGAGAGATTCTGGATGCGGTAGGTACGACATAGGAATGTCTTCACAGCATCAAAGCAAAGAAATTGAGAGTTGTTATTCTAAAATTGGATCTTCAGAAGGAATACGATTATGTTAATTGGTATTTTCTTCAGATGATTCTTCTTTAGACGGGTTTTGGTCTCATGCTTACAAACTGGATAATGATTTGTGTTAATACAACTTCCTTTGCGATTTTGATAAATGACGGG
The DNA here is from genome assembly GCA_000966675.3 of Picea glauca. Classification (NCBI taxonomy): domain Eukaryota; kingdom Viridiplantae; phylum Streptophyta; class Pinopsida; order Pinales; family Pinaceae; genus Picea; species Picea glauca. The sequence continues at coordinate 3,085 of JZKD02S0437960.1, forward strand.
GCATCTCCTTTCATCCAGAGTGGGTGAGGATTAAGGCAAGAATGCCCCTTATCCCCTTTGTTGTTCATTTTAGTGATGGAAGGACATAGTCTACTACTCAAGAAGGCATAGTCAGAAGGGAAAATCTCTGGGGTCAAGATATCCAGGATCCATAAGATTTTTAATATTTTCTTTGTGGAGGATGTCCTTATCATGACCAGAGCTCAGATAGAGAAATGGAGGGAAATAAAATATATACTATCAACTTTCTGCAGTGCTTCAGGTCTAGTTATAAATCCACCTAAGTCAACTTTCCACTTCTCTGGCTCTCTTTCCTTACAATTTTGTGAATCTAAATGAATGTTTTCGGTACTTGGGATTTTTTCTTAAGCCTACAAATTACAAAGTCGAGGACTAGAGATGGCTCATTTACAAGTTTGAGAGAAGGATTGGTCATTGTTGCCACCGATGGTTGTCCTTAGGAGGGAGGTTTGTTCTCACCAAAGCGGTTCTTGAGAGCATGTCATTTTTCTGGCTGGCGGTAGCTATCATTCCTACTTCAGTTCTCAATAGGATTAGACAACTAATGTTTAATTTTTTGTGGTCGGGAAGTGGGGCAAGGGAGTGTATTCACCTATGCATAGGGAATATATTGCAAAACCAAAATCCTATGGTGGTTGGGGAGTCAAGAACTTGTTTGTGTTTAGTAGAGCGTTGGTTGCAAACACATTGTGGCGATGCTTGATGAAGGACAACCTTTGGCACAGAGTACTAAAGGAAAATTACCTCACCTCTTCCTTGATGGTGTCTTGGATGAGATGATCCACGATTAGGATACATTAGGTCTCAAACACTTGGAGAAGTTTGTTAAAATACTTGGATGTAGTCACTCACTAGATGGCTTGGAATTCAGGATTAGGTCTTTATATCCGTCTTGGTGAGGATGAGATCCTTGGATTGGGTAAGCAATCACTTTTATCGCCCAGTCTTATCGATTCTCTTAAGAAGTGGGGTATCCACTTCTTGTATCAAGTAAGAGGATCAGGTAGGAAGGGGGAATTTTTGACACATTGGAAAACAACTGTAGAGATGTGATTAATAGGTGCAGAGGTTGCTGAATGGGACCACTATTGAAGATCATTGAATAACTCGGGTATTCCTTTGACATATCATCCGGATAAACTAAGCTAGACTGGGGGAGATAAATCGGGTTACATCTCGGCAAAAAATGCTTACGATGCTTTAGCCTCTAAAATTTGGATTCACAATAATATTTGGTGGCACTGTTTTCTTTGGAATTGGGATCTTGCTCCAAAACTCAAAAATTTTACCTAGTTATTGCTGGAAAACAAGATTATCACTTGGGACAATTTATAGAGAAGAGGGTGGTATGGACCAAGCATTTGTGGCTTGTTCCTGCAAGAGTCATAGATAACGTTACATTTAATGATGCATTGTAGTTGTACCCAGCAGGTTTGGAATCTGATTTTAGTAGCCTACAAATTAACTACTTGTTGGACGAGCTCTTCCTTGCAATCAAGCTTTAAAGATTGGTATATAAGACACCCTCTTTGCCCCTCACTGCATTCTATCATCTACTGGAAATTGTTGTTGGAATGAAACAAAGATTTTTTTTGGAAAGGTCAGGCATCTACATTCTCGGTCCTTCACATGACCTTGGGGTGGTTAGGGAATTCACAGGTTCATAAACTTACAGCCTTACCCCAAAGAAATCCTCCATTTCCAAAGTAGGGAAGACCGACTAGGTGGTTTGATGGCACTACTCCGGAATGAGGTCATATCAGTGGAGCAGGAGGAGTCATCAGGATAAATCCAGATACATTGTTTGGATGGATGTTAAATAGTGGATCGGGTATGAACACTAGAAATGAATTATTGGGAGTTTGGGATTTGCTAAATTTGGCATCTCATTTACATATCTTATACCTTAAGGTGTTTAGGGACTCAAGAATTGTTATAGATTGGTTAAATCAGAATTGTGTCCTTCAAGTCTTGAATCTGGTGTGTTGGAAGGGCCAGATAAAGGGCCTCCTCAAGAACTTCAGGACTCTCTAGTTCTCACACATCTTCAGAGAATTTAATCAGAAGGTGGATGAGCTATCCAATAGTTCTCTGCAGCACCAAGAAGGAAAAATTATTTACTACCAGATGGAAGATGGGAATGCAGGTCCTTCGTTGTTTCTAAATATATTTTGAAGTATCGAAAGTTCTCTGGCTTAGTAGTCAGTTTTATGATTTAGATATCTTGTCCAGCTTGATGAAAGGCCATCTGTAACACACCCACTACGGCATAATGGATTATTACGGATTTTTCTTTCTTTTTCTTCTATTCAGGGACAGAATCTCTGAGTTCCTACGAGGTCTTAGCACAGGCTAGGTCTTCCTATCGAAACTTCCCTAGGCCAAATCCATCGGTTATTTCATTGGAAACCCGCCTTGTACAACTCAAGTACCAAGCGTGGGATTCACGTATTGGGATTTCGCGACTTCCAAATACAAGGGAACTTGCCCTTGGGTTTCCCGGGTGCCGAAACGCCAAAACACCAAAATCTGTTCATGCTATACCATTTTAGGGTTTCACCCATCGGGATTTCACAATTGGTGAATACAAGGGAACTTTCCCTTGGGTTTCCCGGGTGTCGAAACGTCGAAACACCAAAATCTATTCACACTATACCATTTCGGGGTTTCACCCATCAGGATTTCGTGACTGGAGAATATAAGGGAACTTGCCCTTGGGTTTCCCGGGTACCGAAATGTTGAAACACCAAACTCTATTCACGCTGTACCATTTCAGGGTTTCACCCATCGGGATTTCACGACTGGTGAATACAAGGGAACTTGCCCTTGGCTTTCTTGAGTGTTGAAACGCCGAAACACCAAACTCTATTCACGCTATACCATTTTGGGGTTTCACCCATCAGGATTTCGCGACTGGCGAATACAAGGGAACTTTCCCTTGGGTTTCCCGGGTGCTGAAACGTCGAAACACAAAAATCTATTCACGTTATACCATTTCGGGGTTTCACCCATCGAGATTTCACAACTAGAAAATACAAGGGAACTTGCCCTTGGGTTTCCTGGGTGCCGAAAAACTGAAACACCAAAATCTATCCACGCTATACCATTTCGGGGTTTCACCCATCAGGATTTCGCGACTGGCGAATACAAGGGAACTTGCCCTTGGATTTCCCGGGTGCCGAAACGTCGACCGACAGCCACGTGTCCTCTACAAATGGACGGTCCAGATAACTCCCATGGATCTTGGGATCTACGGTCCCAATTCCTTCGCTACTTGCGAAGGCCGAAAGGGGTCGAGGCATTAACGCCTATGTTCCTTCCTCTAATCTAACGGTCATGATAGACCTCAGATCCTCCAAAAGGATCTCGTCTGTTCATCTAGCAAATGAAAGGGTACTCTCTTCCAGTATTTGAAACTCGCTATCCTTCCTAAGCTTCGTCAGCTATGAAGGACTTAAGAGCCTTGCGCTCTTCTTCTGGGCTTGACCCTTAGAAGAGCCTTTTGCGCACCCCTTGTTCTCATTCATCAAGTCTAGGACTTGAGTGGGTCTCGGTCTCTACTTGCCTCGTAGGGAGCCTGTGTATAATTGAACTACCTCTCTTGAGCTCAACAAACTTCATCCTCAAGGGGACTCTAAACAATTAGGAAGATTTGGATGGGTACATGGAATTATGTCCACGGTCGATGAATGCACAATTCGTGACTCTGGCTCATGCCACAACAGGTCACAAGCATTTACAAGTATAAAACATATCCTAACCATATGATTTCTTACTGGCCTAATTATACAACCAAGCGATAATAAAATGGGATACATCATATCCATTAAGAAATCATGCATAATTCTTGCAACATGCACAGTATAGCCGATTCATACACAGTTACACATAATTACATAGGGTAGGAAATCACTTATCTATTACAGGGTGCCACCAACCAACTGACAGTGGGTGGTCGTCCTTCCACCCGACCATAGGCATACAGGCATTCATTCTTAGCACTCTGGCCACCCCTGTGCCAATCCATGATATCACTAGGGAATTCTCACAGTTTTCGAGGGTTATCTCTCTTTTTCAATTTATGTTCAGGCCCTGTTTTCTACAACTCAGAGCTTTCTCACTCGTTTGTGGTCTCAGCGAGGTTTCTCAGATGCTCTTCGGCATCAAGCTCATGGCCTTCTGTTCGTGATTCATTGGAGAGATTCGTGCAACTCCCTTGCGATCTTACACTCCTCTCCTCCGTTGTTCCCCTAGTGTATCCTCTCCCGTGTGTGTCCCTCTTACCTGGGAAGGGTTGCCAACCTATCCAATTCCTTCTGTCAGAAAAAAACTCAGGCATGCAGGTCCCTACAGTACTTCAGGATGACAATCCATGTTTCCATTCATGGGGGTGGTTGGTGATTCAATCACTGTCCCTTTCTTCATTGACTGATTTTCTTTCCTTGGGATTCAAAGGAGGTTTGTCATCCTTATCAAGGGAGATTCTGGGGTTATTTGGTATATGAACCCTCTCTTATAGTTTTCACACTCTTCCTCTAGTGATAGCATGGCCAGTACTTTCAAAGCTTTACCCCCACAGTCAGTTATTGGCAACTCAAACAATAATACATTTACATTATCCTCATGCATTAGCATGGTAATTCCTATTTTATGATTAATTACAAATTGGGGGAAACAGGGTGTTACAATTCCCCCCCCCGCTTTAAAGGAACACCGTCCTTGGTGTTCTTTCTCAAAACACCTGTCATGCCTTTATCATTCAGCCACTTCAGAAGTCTTGACCTTCATCCTCGGTCAGGTCCTCTTTCAAGATCTTAGTCTTCATCCTCTGCCTTCAATAATTCTTGGACACAAGCACATTAATCACAATTTTGTGTGAAAACATCTTACTGTTGTTCAAAATTCAAAAGGAAAATTTCATAATATTAGAACAATACTTATCTGTGCAGTTTGTGGATCTGTATCCACATGGTAGTTTTGTTATCCATTCTCATCGCTTTCCTTGGCATACCCATTGGGTGCATGATTCCAATTCAATGGTTCACAAGAGTTATCATGATTTCATTTTCCTTTCTAAGGTTTTTCCGCATGGGAAACTACCCACTGTGTGCATGATCCCAATAGTTTACAAGAATTATTAAGGTCTCCTCTTCCTTGTGGTCACTCAACCTCCCGACCCAAGCTCAGGCATCCCCTTCATTGTTATACAATCCCTCGAGCGATCCATCTTGCCATGCCGAGGTTTTCTTGCACAGGAAAATCTTAGATACTCTATCGAGTCTTACAGTCGAGGCATCCCTTAGACTTGCTCTGTTGAGGCATCCCTCCAGCTTGTGTTACCTCAACATAATTTATTTCAGGCAATCATGAATTATCATGGGGTTCTCATGGCTCAGCAGTAGCCCCTTTTCATCATCTTCAGCTTTGATAGCCTTCATCTATTCCTCTCTGGACATGCCTTTTCTTCTCACCTGTTTCACAAGTATATAAAATTCATGAGACATCATTATAAATTTTTAACTTTTAGAATGTTATTGTTGTTATTGCAAATATGTCACCCACAGATTTTCCAATCTCATGATTTGTTTTCATATTTGTTCCACACAGGAACCAAATTCATAATTATGGGACTTTCCTTCCCATAATGGTTTGGCTCAGTAGGCAATTGGCCTTCCTTATGGGCTTACAATGCTACCATATCCAAGACCCCCTTGCTTCCTGCACTTTCAACTTCAATCGGCTAAACAACTTGTTATCTTTTCCATGCATATACATTTTATTGCACCTTTACAACATCGTCACAACAATTTCAGAATTGTGCATACTTAACAATTAAATTACTTTCTCAAAAAGGAAATACCATTCCTTACAGTTTGGCTCAGTAGGCAATCGTTCTTCCTTATGGACTTACAACACTGCCATATCCAAGACTCTTTGCTTTCTGCAATTCATTCTTTCCACAACCTAACAAACTGTTAGTCTCATCTCAACATACCAATCTTTTCAAAATGTAATTCAACATTTCAAAAGGGTTTTACCAATTGTGCCAATATTCATGGCCACATTCCTACCCAATGCATTCTTGCATTCTTTTTCAAGTTCATCACACTTTATAACCGGTCCTTAGCCATGGGGTGCTGAAATTTAACCAACCTTTTCCTCATATGTTTTATTCGTTTTCTTTCATTCTTACAGTAGGACCATACTACCGGCTATAGGCCGATCACGATCCCAAATCAATACACATGAACTCAAAATTTTCACATGAATGCCTTTATGCATTCCTTGATTGTCAATGCATTCATGACATATCAATTCATGAATTCTTCCAAGGTTTACAAATAGTGTTTACTACCAGAGGTTCATACCTCCATTATTCAGGTTCTTCGTCCTGAGTCATATTTTACCTGGGTATCCAAGGCATACAACTACCTCTCTAGTTTATGCATAACACTAAGACAATAAAATATTTCAGAAGGGGTTCTTACCAAATCACTTCATACCCTGTGCCACACAGGCACGAATAACTTTATACTGTTTCTTGGCTGCTAGCACCCTCTTTCTTATTTTTACCTCATCACCAGTGCTTTATGGGGACTTTTATAGTCCCGTCAATAATCTTTCACTCGCAGCCTTCTCCTGGTCATTGTTTCTTTGAGGTTGCCCATCATTGGAAATTGTCTTCCTCAATAGCTCCAATTTATTTCTATACACAACATGCATCATCATATACACAATTACATTAGTCATAATATTAAACCAAATGCATGTGTCATAACATTCGAGTTCATAAACATCCTCAAATGTTTTCATAAGTGCAACACAATAGTTTTCAATCATTTTCATAGTATTACAACCATCATTACTATGGTGTCAACACATTTTCGTTCATCAATGTACTAGCTTTCTCATCCCATAGAAAACATAATGCTCAGCAAGGAAAGAATTGTGGGCTCTCCCCTTCTTCAAATTCTTGCTACATCGCTTGGGGTTTTCATCCCAGTCAAGTTATCTCTAAGGTCTCACTGCCTTTTCTTAATCATAGCTTCACCCAAGCCTTATCAGTTACACGTACTCATTTATTCATTTAATCATACTCAGGGGGTTTACTTGCCTCCTACCAACTATACTGGTTTCCACAACTGCTCTTTTTCTGAGCAGCCTTGGTTAGGCCTCACCCTAACCCTTTTTGGGATACTGCAACATGCTTTAATAGCAACTCTTTGCTCATAATGAATCATGAACATGTGCATCCTACACACTTCCATTCAGTTATAAGAATGGCCAATATTCAGTTGTTAGTCTTCTATTAATTTCATGATTCTTTCCAAATGTAATCCAGGATTCATATATATGGATAGGCCTTGCATTCTATTGTCCAACCTTCAACAATTATTAGGGTTGTAACTCTGTTCCTCTGACAGAGTCCTTATACAGTTCCTCCACCGGGAACTCCTTCGGTATGCAACTTCATTGTTGCATATCCATCACTATTGTGATGGCCTCAACCTTGAGTTAGATTTTAGGTTTTTACTAAACATTCCCCTTAAGGAATATAAACCTGCATTTTTACTATTAAGATCAGCCAATTCAGATTCCTTCACAATCCTTCTCATGGAATGCTCAAAGGCGTAATCATTTATCTCTTATTATGACAAGAGAGCATCTTTTCTCATTTACCCTTTCATCTAATTATATTGGTACTTCCTGAGGAAATGGAATACATTCCCCTCAAGCTAGCATTTGCAACAGGACGTTCATGACTCCCCAGAATGGAGTCAACTATGCCTCCATAGTATTCATTTAATTTGGACAAGAGAAATACTTGCTTCATGTTTTACTCATCAGGGAAATCATATTGGGCCTCTAGTATACTTCTACTCTTTCATTATACATGTGCATTACTTTCACGTTTAATATCATTCATACCTTACCAATATTAATATTAGGCTTCCTATTATGAAGCTTCACAATGCATTATTCTCATGCACTCAAGTACAATTGAACACAACTAAGTATTAATAATACTAGTTCACGCTTCTCCTCATGCGACCACCGGCGGTGACCATGATTCGAACTAAAGGCACTTTGCCTTTCGCGATTTCAGGATTTCTGTTATGAAGAACCTCGAATCCTTCGATCCCCGAAATTGTGAAATTTTGGAGTTCTCAATCTGACAGTCCCAATTCTTCCACGATCTGACATCTCAGATCTCGCCGGGGTTTCACGTATCTGGATTTCACAATTTCGTGTGTCGCGAAGTTGAAGACCTTTCACCTTCGTTCTCCCGATCCCTGAAATTGTGAAATTTCAGTATCTCCTCGCAACTAACCAGTGCGCTACTTCTCCGAGATCGAACAAATCGAAACATTTCGATTCTTTCTGAATGGATCTTGACTTTCGATCCTATCCAATCTTCAAAATTCTTTTCTGAAGAATTTCTCCCGCTCAATCCTCCATACTTGTTCTTTCTTTGAACTTTAGTTTTCTGCGCTTCACCTTTGAACGCTTCAACTCTTTGAAACTTAGAAACTTCTTTTTTTCTAAGTGTTTCCTCTCAAGACTTAAAACCATTACTCCTCCTGGTATACTCCGCGCTCAACCTCCGAAGTTTTCAAACTTTAACACAAGCTTGATTCTATATGCATGTTTGGCATACCAAATTTCCCCCACTATCTCTTCTGAGCTTTTAAGTCACTTACAGGACTAATCTCATAGTCATAACTCATACAGATGTTACCCTCTCTTTATGGGAACAACCAACAAGGATCACTCTTGGGAATTAGCAATAGTCCCAAAGGACTCCTCTTAATCTTGCTTAAACAGATTATCCTTGTTGTCGATTCTAACCATTATAGGTCAGGTAATCTGACCCTACATATTTTCATCAGCCCTCTCAATCATGAGGAGTTATATGCTCAAGGTTTAGTCTTTTAATAATGCAGTAATTATAACTTTCTAAGGATCCTACTAGTCCTTACCAGATTTCCCAAATCATGAAGGAGTTCTTCATTTGGATCTTAATTCTTACCTAACCAGCCATCTCAATTGCAAGAGACTCTACCTGCTTTAGTAGGTAGCCATCGTCACACTATGACAGAACAACTCACTTCATGTCCCCTGTCTCGCTCGTGCAGCTTCATAGCACCATTTATTCCACCTTTGTTATTCACACTCAAGTCTTATCAATAATATTGATCAGTGCATCCTTACTCCTATAAGAGTAGTTACCATTTTAGCAAAGGGGGTAAAGAAATTCCCAATTTACAGTTTCATTCTATGGTCCTTCTTCGTAAAGAGAAAATGCAGATAATAATATCTTTTTACACATCTCGTACATGAGCCCAAGCAGGCCAAGTGTTGCAACCATGCTCTGATACCAATTTGTAACACACCCACTACGACATAATGGATTATTACGACTTTTTATTTCTTTTTCTTCTGTTCGGGGACAGAATCCCCGAGTTCCTACGAGGTCTTAGCGCAGGCTAGGTCTTCCTGTCGGAACTTCACTAAGCCAAATCCATCTGTTCTTTCATTGGAAACCCACCTTGTACAACTCAAGTACCAAGCGTGGGCTTCACCTATCGGGATTTCGTGACTGACGAATACAAGGGAACTTGCCCTTGGGTTTCCTAGGTGCTAAAACACCGAAACACCAAAATCTATTCATGCTATACAATTTCGGGGTTTCACCCATCGGGATTTCATGACTAGCGAATACAAGGGAACTTGCCCTTGGGTTTCCCAGGTGTCGAAACACCAAAATCTGTTCATGCTATACCATTTCGGGGTTTGACCCATCAGGATTTCGTGACTGGCGAATACAAGGGAACTTTCCCTTAGGCTTCCCGGGTACCGAAACGCCAAAACACCAAACTCTATTCATGCTATAACATTTCGGGGTTTCACCCATCGGGATTTCACAACTGGTGAATACAAGGGAACTTGCCCTTGGGATTCCCGGGTGCTGAAACACCAAACTCTATTCACGCTATACCATTTCGAGGTTTCACCCATCGATATTTCGCGACTGGCGAATACAAGGGAACTTGCCCTTGGGTTTCCCGGGTGCTGAAACGCTGAAACACCAAAATCTATTCACACTATACCATTTCGGGGTTTCACCCATCGGGATTTCACGACTGGAAAATACAAGGGAACTTGCCCTTGGGGTTTCCGGGTGCCGAAACACTAAAATCTATTCACGCTATACCATTTTGGGGTTTCACCCACTGGGATTTCGCGACTAACGAATACAAGGGAACTTTCCCTTGGGTTTCTCGTGTGCCGAAACGCCGAAACACCAAAATCTATTCACGTTATACCATTTCGGGGTTTCACCCATCGGGATTTCGTGACTGGCGAATACAAGGGAACTTTCCCTTGGGTTTCTCGAGTGCCAAAACACCGACCGGAAGCCACATGTCCTCTACAAATGGACGGTCCAGATAACTCCCATGGATCTTGGGATCTACGGTCCCGATTCCTTTGCTACTTGCAAAGGCTGAAAGGGGTTGAGGCATTAACGCCTACGTTCCTTCCTCCAATCTAACGGTCGTGACAGACCTCAGATCCTCCGAAAGGATCTCGTCTGTTCATATAGCAAATGAAAGGGTACTCTCTTCCGGTATTTGAAACTCACTATCCTTCCTGAGCTTCATCATCTATGAAGGACTTAAGAGCCTTGCACTCTTCTTCTGGGCTTGACCCTTAGAAGAGCCTTCCACGCAACCCTTGTGCTCATTCATCAAGTCTAGGACTTGAGTGGGTCTCGGTCTCTACTTGACTCATAGGGAGCCTATGCATAACTGCACTACCTCTCCTGAGCTAAACAGACTTCATCCTCCAGGGGACTCTAAACAATTAGGAAGGTTGGGATGCGTACATGGAATTATGTCCAAGGCCGATGAATGCACAGTTCGTGACTCTGGATCATGCCACAACAGGTCACAAGAATTTACGAGTATAAAAGATATCCTAACCATATGATTTCTTACTGGCCTAATTATACAACCAAGCGGTAATAAAATGGGATACAACATATCCATTAAGAAATCATGCACAATTCTTGCAACATACACAGTATAGCTGATTCATACATAGTTACAGATAATTACATAGGGTAGGAAATCACTTATCTATTACAGGTTGCCACCAACCAACTGACTGTGGGTGTTCGTCCTTCCACCTGACCATAGGCACAGAGGCATTCATTCTTAGCACTCTAGCCACCCCCGTGCCAAGCCATGATATCACCAGGGAATTCTCATAGTTTTCGAGGGTTCTCTCTCTGTTTCAGTTTCTGTTCGGGTCATGTTTTCTGCAACTCGGAGCTTTCTCACTCGTTTGCAGCCTCGATGAGGTTTCTCAGATGCTCTTCAGCATCAAGCTCACGACATTTTGTTTGTGATTCACTGGATATTTTCCCACCTCTCCCTTGCGATCTTACGCTCCTCTCCTTCATTGTTCCCCCCGTTGTCTCCTCTCCTGTGTGTGTCCCTCTTACATGGGAAGGGTTGCCGACCTATCCGGTTCCTTCCGTTAGAAGAAAACTTAGGTCTGCAAGTCCTTGCAGTACTTTGGGCTAACAACCCATGTTTCCATTCATGGGGGTGGTTGGTGATTCAACTACTGGCCCTTTCTTCATTGACTAATTTTCTTTCCTTGGGATTCAAAGGAGGTTTGTCATCCTTATCAAGGGAGATTTTGGGGTTATTTGGTATATGAACCCTCTCTTATAGTTTTCACATTCTTCCTCTAGTGATATCATGGCCAGTACATTCAAGGCTTCACCCCCACAGTCAGTTATTGGCAACTCAAACAATAATACATTTACATTATCCTCATGCATTAGCATGGTAATTCTTATTTTATGATTAATTACAAATTGGGAGAAACAGGGTGTTACACCAGCTATTGTTAAGACAATATGGAGTTATGTATTCTCGACTCATTCAAGATATGCTAGGACTATTTTTTTTCATGAAAAAATATTCACTCATGTTGATTTAGTTAAAATCTACTCTATGATGAGGCGAGGTCAGTAATTTTAGTGTTGTTTTCTTATTATGTGTTCTAAATGGAAAACTTTATATTAATATATAAGAGAATTTTTCCTATGGAAAAAAAAAGACTCAATTATATGTTCAATAGCAACAACAAATTGTTTTCAGATTCAAAGTCAAAGCCTACTCAATTGATTGACCCACTTTAAAAATCGAATAATTGCTTCTACACCATAGAGATATTTTTTTGACCCACTCTAAAAATCTAATAATCGCTTATGCACCATAGAGATTTTGTTCTAAAATTTCCATCGCTTACATTATTTACAATTACAATTACAAATTCTAATTCTTCTTGATGATATTTGACTTAGTTTAGGTCATGTCAAACAGTTGGAAAAGTTTGTTAAAATCCTTGGATGTAGTCACTCAATAGATGGCTTGGAATCTAGGATTAGGCCTTTCTATTCGTCTTGGTAAGGACGAGATCCTTAGATTGGGTAAGCAAACACTTTTATCGCCCAGTCTTATCGCTTCTCTTAAGAAGTGGGGTATCCACTTGCTGTATCAAGAAAGAGGATCGGGTAGGACGGGGGAAGTTTTGACACATTGGAAAACAACTGTAGAGATGGGATTAATAGGTGCAGAGGCTGTTGAATGGGACCACTATTGCAGAGCATTGAATAACTTAGGTATTCATTTGACATATCGTCTGGATAAACTAATTTGTACTGGGGGAGATAAATCGGGTTACATCTCGGCCAAAAATGCCTACGATGCCTTAGCCTCTAAACTTTGGATCCGCAATAATAGTTGGTGGCACTATTCGCTTTGGAATTGGGATCTTGCTCTGAAACTCAAAATTTTTACCTGGTTATTACAGGAAAACAAGATTCTCACTTGAGACAATTTATAGAGAAGAGGGTGGTATGGACTGAGCATTTGTGGCATGTTCCTGCAAGAGTCAGAGATAGCGTTACATTTAATGATGCACTGTAGTTTTACCCAACAGGTCTGGAATCTGATTTTAGCAGCCTACAAATTAACTACTTGTTGGATGAGCTCTTCCCTGCAATCAAGATTTAAAGATTGGTATAGAAGACATAATCTTAGCCCCTCGCTGCCTTCTATCATTTGCTGGAAATTGTGGCTGGAATGAAACAAATTTTTTTTTTAGAAAGGTCGGGCATCTATATTCTTGGTCCTTCACATGACCTTGGGGTGGTTAGGGAATTCACAGGTTCATAAACTTCCATCCTCACCCCAAAGAACTCCTCCATTTCCAAAGGAGGGAAGACCGACTGGGTGGTTTGATGGCGTTGCTCCGGAACAAGGTCAGATCAGTGGAGCAGGAAGAGTCATCAAGATAAATCTAGATACAGAGTTTATATGGATGTTAAATAGTGGATCGGGTATGAACACTAGAGCCGAATTATTGGGAGTTTGGGATTTGCTAAATTTGGCATCTCGTTTACATCTCCAAGACCTTAAGGTGTTTGGGGACTCAAGAATTGTTATAGACTGGTTAAATCATAATTATGTCCTTCATGTCTTGAATCTAGCATGTTGGAAGGACTGGATAAAGGGCCTCCTCAAGAACTTCAGGACTCTCGAGTTCTCACACATCTTTAGAGAATTTAATCAGAAGGTGGATGAGCTATCCAATAGTGCTTTGCAGCACCAAGAAGGAAAAATTATTTACTACCAGATGGAAGATGGGCATGTAGGTCCTTCATTGTTTCTAAATCTCTTTTGAAGTATCGAAAGTTCTCTGGCTTAGTAGTCAGTTTTCTGCTTTAAATATCTTATTCGGCTTGATGAAAGGCCAACTACCATTAAGACAATATGGAGTTATGTACTCTCAGTTCATTCGAGATATGCTAGGACTTTTTTTTTGTGACAAAATATTCACTCATGTTAATTCAGTTAAAAGCTACTCTATGCTAAGGCGAGGTTAGTAACTCTAGTGTTGTTTGCTTATTATGTGTTCTGAATGGAAAACTTTATTTTAATATATAAGAGAAATTTTCCTATGGAAAAAAAAACTCAATTATATGTTCAATAGTAGCAACACATTGTTTTCAGATTCAAAGTATACTCAATTGATTGACCCACTTTAAAAATCGAATAATCACTTCTACACCATATAGAGATATTTTGCTGACCCACTCTAAAAATCTAATAATCGCTTATGCACCATAGAGATATTTTGTTCTAAAATTTCCATCGCTTACATTTTTTACAATTACAAATTCTAATTCTTCTTGATGAGATTTGACTTAGTTTAGGTCATCTCAATAGCTAGAGCGTCCAATCATTTGGGAAACTAGTAAGCTTTCCTCAATTAACTAGAACATTTAAATTAAAGTAGAGCTCTTATATTTGAGTAGTTTTGTTGAAATCCTATATTTCAATTTCCACTTTTTAGTTCGGAAATATTTGGAATTTGAATACCTTTCAGGTTAGTTAAAAAGTTTGAAGCATTCCTAAAGTTATGATTTTAATTTTAAAGTTTAAAAAATAATATCAAATCATTTTTCTTTTTTTCACTAATCATTTTTTATAATTAAATATTTTTTTTA
>JZKD02S0437993.1:3056-16036 GCA_000966675.3 Picea glauca
CATCAATCAAACCAAACCATTTACATCAATGACATATGATCCAACAATCTCCCAAGTAATCAAACCATTGGCATCAATGACAAACCATTGGCATCAATGGCAACATGATCCAACATTATTTGTTTCTCAATTCATTTTCCTTCTTTAGGTTGGGAGTGGAATCCTAGTTTTCCACTTGTGCATGTATATTTCTCAAAATTATGGGATATCAACTACAAGAAATATTTTATGATATGTGTGAGTACTTCCTAGTTCCATTGTTTATCATCATATTCATCCACCCACCACATATAATATCTCAAGGATCCATAGTTCCATATTGGTGATTGGTACATGGGGAAATATTACACATTTGTCATGATTAATGGATGTAGACAAGCCCCACATCTCCCGTCAAAATATGTCCCTCACAAACTACTAGCTAGAGAAATTCCATATCCGACTATGGAGACAAGGATAACATATTTTTTGTCAACAAAAAACATAAACTATGGCCTAGGTTCCCAGTAAATGTATGAAGATTCACTCTGAAAATTTGTCCTCATGCTAGGAAGGAAGTTGAAGCCTTGCAAGAAATTTTCTTATGAACAGGGGAACCTAGAGGACATGACCTGAGAGGGTTTGTAAAAGAACATATCAAATTGAAGTGAGTTTGGTATATCTTGTGGCACATGATGTGAATTTAACAAAATAAATTTTCAAAGGAACATTTTCCTTTTAAGAAGTATTAAATAGAATTTCTGATGAATTGGGCAGAGAAAAATTGCATAGAGAAGAGGAAGAGAAAAGGAAAATAGACAAAGAGTAGTTTATATTACTTTTGGCTAGAGATAAGGAAAATCAAGAGGAGAAGGAGATTGAAGAAGACATAAAAACAAAGGAGAGACATAACAAAGCCTTGGAGGATGAAGAAAAATTCAAACAAAAGAAGAAACAAAAAAGTGAAGAAGCATAAAACAAGGAAGAAAAGGAAATGAAACAGAAAAGGTAAAAGGAAGAAACAAAAAAAATGGAGGAAGATAAGAAAAAAGTTAAAAAGGAGGAAAAGAGAAAAAATGACGAAGAAACTAAAAGGGTTGTTGAAGAAAACAAGAAGAAAGTTGAGCTAGAAGCGAAGGAAAATTATGAAGCTGAATAAAAGAAAAAGGAAGAAGTTGAAGAAGAAAAGTGAAAGAAAAAAGAGGAAGCAAACATAAAGGAAAAATATGAAGCTAAATCCTAAGTGAAATAAAAAGGCATAGTTGGAGGAAGAGAAGAAAATAAAATCTAGAGAGGTTGAATAGAAAGAAAAGGTCAAATCTGAGAAAAAGGGAAAGGAAGAAGAGGTGGGAAAGAAAAGAGTTGCAAAAGCAGAATAAAAAAGAAAAGGTGAATAAGAGAGAAAGAAAAATTAAGAAGACCTTGAAGAGATAGAAAGGAAGAATAAAAGGACTATGGATGAAGCAAGGAACAGTGGATCAAGCTCAAGTGTGACAACAATGAACATAACTATCTATTTTTGTAATCCCAAAAAATCAATCCCAGAGAACCTTTATTACTCATCCCAGTTATTAGAAGTAGGATATGTTCTAGTGGTTGTTGGAGAGTACTAATACAACAATTCAACAGAAGGGATTCAAAATATATAAAATAAGAGGAAAATAGGAGAATCGTCTCTTAACAAAGGGTCTTCCGATAGGGATATTGTATGTAAATCAACCCCATGTCCCCAGGTCAATGCCTTGGAGAATGATTAATCACTAAGAACATTTGTAGGAGCTAACTATGTCACTGTGTGACTTGACCATCACATTAGATATCTACAAAATGAGGATCTTTGAATAGGAAGAATAACTGAAGGGTCATAGGGAAAGTTTGGAAATTGAGTTTAATAGGCAGGCCAACACAACTGAACAACTACAAGGAGAATAGTCAGAATATTTAAAGTTAGAGCACTAAAGAAAATTGAACAACTAAGAGCATCCCATGCACAAGACATAGCCAGCATGGAATAAGAACACCAGGAACTTACCAAGGTTTCATAATAGCAGGGACACAAGGTTCTTGGTCGTCATCAAGAAAAATGAAAATTGGAAAATGTCATAAAGGAAAGCAACAAATAGTCTCTTATCATAAGAACTATGAAAAAAGAAGCTAGTGTTGTGACTGAAGATCTAAAGAAAGTTCAAAGAGAATGATTTTGTACATTAAATAGAATTTAGAGGTATAGGGATGATCAAATTAGGTTGAAAGACCAAATAGATGAAATCAAAGACAATTAAAAGAAGGCTCAATAGATTGGCAAAGTGTATACCTTGAACCACTAGGTACATTTTCTAAATACAATGCAAAGCAAAATTTGAAATATTAAATCTTGTTTGTCTCTTAGAAAACTATTTTTGAATATATTGAAGAAACCCAATAGCTAGCTCCCAAGACTTGCAAGAAGTTGTGGAATTATTCATATGATATGTTGTGAAAGTCATGCAAAGATTAAGTGGGCTAAGGATTGCAGAAGTTGAGATGCAAAGAGACCTCAACATGAAAGTTATTTATCAAATTAAGGAGGTGAACAAAGAAGTATTAAACAAATATTTGGTGAAACCAACAAGGTTAGTTACATTGACAAAATATTACCTCTAAAAGATTCAGTAGGACATAAAATTGGAAATAGTTGCAAGAATCTGCGATGGTGAACTACAAGTAGAGAAGATGGAGCTCAGCAGAATCGATGTAGTCATGAATAAATTCAAGTTATGGAGAGCTTACAAAGACAACATAGAATCCAATAAGACCTCATAACTTGTGTGTTATGTAATAAGTTTTTCTTGCTCTAAAATTTGGGTTGTACACCTATTAAGGTCTTGGCATAGACCAATTTTGGGAAAGAATCATGGCAGCATTGAAAAATGGGGAGAGTGTTGGAAAATGAGGAGCGCACCGGAATTAAAGGAACACCAACACCAATAAAATCAGTTACAAAGTGGACAAACCGTTGCAGATTAGTTGGAAATTTGACAAGCACTGACTTGGAGAATTGTTAGATCGAGGACCAGCCGAGATTGAGCAGTTGAAAAGTGGACAAACCTAATCTACTTAGGGTTAGGGTTTTTGTAAGGGCTTTGTACCAATTTTTGTATAATTAGAATGTATTAGGACTGTAAGGTGGTTGGCGGGTTAGTGAGTTATCCGTTTTTAGACAGTCTAATAGTGGATTGGTGAAAAGTTCTCAGTTTTGTGAGGATTGTTGCAATCTGTGGAGATCATTTGTAATGGTGGAAGAGATGTACAATGTGCAGAACTAGATTTTTCATGAAGAATAATAAAGACATGAAGCAACAAATCTTTGTGGACGTAGCCTCGGAAGGGGGGAGAACCACGGTATATTTGTGTTATGTGTGAATTTTTTCAGTATATATGGTTACATTTTCTTTAATGAATTTATGATGAACATGTTAAATGATAAAGGAAATATTATTGTGCACTAAGGAAAGAACTGTAGAACAACACTACTTGAATGAATGTCATATCTAGTATTTAGATATGAATCTTATGTTAGAGTAGATGAATATATGTCATGGAATATATTCTGTTATAATGGATAATGAAGTTTTGTTGGAGTAGTTGTGTCACTGGTCATAACTAAGATCTGATTAGGACTATCGTAATAAATGAGTATTTGAGGGTTATAAGTGAGTAGATCTAATTCCCTTGAGAAATATACCCATCCCATCCCAAGGTTGCAAACATTTGAGTCATGTGACCACCCATTGAAGCCATCTCAGGTGAGACTGCGCAATGTACTTTGTGCGTTATGTTGCCTTTTGGTATCCAGAAGGGATGATGGTCGAGGGGGTATCGGTAATCCTGTAGTTAGAACCTGGGTCATCCTAAGTAGCCAAAAATGGTTATGTTTTTGGTTGGAACTTAGAATATTAGATTGAGAAGGATGTATTGCATAGTATAGTGCGAGGGCTTCTTGGGATTTATCCCCAATTGAATTTCTTTCTTCCAAAACTTTTTAGCATACTCTTTTACATTTTCTCCTTCAATCTAGTGTCGATAATAATTCTATTGAATCTTCTAGTAATGTTCATACTCAATAGGGTAAAATTGAGACTTAAGGATTTCCTTGAATACCTATGGGTCACACCCTAGCTTAAGGTCCTTGGTGTAGATTTCCCCCATGTTTGTGCATGGTTTTCTAGCTCAAGAGTCTACCAAAAGTTATTTTTTTCCCTCTAATACATTATGCACACTAAAATAGACTTATAATTGTTGTAATCAATAATTCAAATGCATCTACCTCCCTTCAGAGGGATTGATATTGACATTTTCTTCCACTTTACATAGGTCATGCGAAGATTGGTTACTAGAGTTTCCTTTTTTAAGCTTCAATTCTTCCTCCTATTTCCTCAACACCTCATTATCTTTTGGCTTCTCTTGAGATTTGTGTTGCTATGCAAAGGGGTTGATATTATTCTTAAAAATGACCACAAGTAATGCCATATTCTTGCAAATGTCAACTGATTGAGATTCAAGTCTTGTAAACATTCCCTTCTCTTTATCAATGGGTCCTTTTTAGTGTTCATATTC
Organism: Picea glauca; assembly: GCA_000966675.3. NCBI lineage: Eukaryota > Viridiplantae > Streptophyta > Pinopsida > Pinales > Pinaceae > Picea > Picea glauca. Next base: position 7,632 of record JZKD02S0437993.1, read on the forward strand.
CATTTTTTAGAATTGAAACTATTTATTAACCTTTCTTATGTTGGTGTTGGGATCTAGAAGGTACATATTTATGATCCATACTATATCATTATGTTATTTTTCATCTATCTCTCTACCTTTTGGGTGGAAAAATTGGAGGAATCAACTTGCAGGGTCATTTCGGTGACTGGTCCAAATTTGGAAATTTGGGTCCAAAAAATAGTCAGAAATATTATGGATCCATTTTAAGGCATAAAATGACTTTTTTTTGTCCAAGCCTTACTATAAAGTAATATTCTAAATTCTACCCATCAATACCTTTCCAACAACGCAGATCGTTCTTCAATTGAAGTTTGTATGAGAAAGTTATGCCTCCCCCAAGTTGACCTACCATATTGATCACCATGGTGCGATTGGATGCCAGATCATCCTCCATGACTTAGACATGTGGGGATAGCCACTTAGTGTATTTTCTAAGAACATTCTAGAAGTTCCAAAACCTTATCACAATTGAAGGTTGACGAAGTCAAAAACCTATCCCTAGATGGCTATCGGGCGATGTTAAACACGGTGCCACTAAGAAGAGAATGGGTTCCATTCTTTTGCATTGTATCATGTTCTATAGCTGAGAAAAAACATCTAACAATTTTATTTTGTGAGCATAACAGAGGAGGAGATATTTTATAGCATCCATACAAGCCACGGGTCAAAATAAACTCCATAGAGAGTGCATCTTTCTTTGTACTCGCATCATTTCTTTACCAGAGAAAAGAGAGCATAGAAGCCTCACCTTATAGCTAGGTTTGATCACATATTGGGTTTCCCAAGTCATATATTTGTGTTTATTTGTGGATGGTGTGAATGTGTTTTATTGTTCTCTAATTTTTTTTCATTTTATCTATCTTATTAGTAACTAAATATTCTAGAGATCTAAAGAAAATTAACCTTAATAGTAAAGATTTTAGTATTTTATTAGATATGTTGTGACAAAACTTTTCAGTGGAATATCCAAGATAGTTTACAGATAACTTTCCCTAACATTTAGAAATTCTAAGATGAGTAAGAATATACTACACTTAAACATAAAAATTCTAAATAAATTGCTCAAGTACCAATATTATTTGTAAATATTTTCAAATATTCCAATAGTCAAATCACCAAAACATATATATAAATTATAGCTAGTACAATGAGCCTATGTTCAACAATATTTTGTATTCTTACTTCATCAATAAAAATGAAAACATGTCATTTGGAATTTTTAAGTATAGTGACATAAAAACAAAAATATTATGGCAAACACACCTAATGGAAGAGAATCTTTACCCTTGGAAACTTGATATGGGAAATCCCAACATGAAATAAAGAACTTATGTATTTTATATAATGGAGATTACAAACATATTACAAAGAGGTCCAATCTTGTTATAAATCTATGAGACGTGATGTTCTTCTATAGTGCTCTACATATTACTTCACTCCCCACTTTGTAAATGTATTGTGTACACTCACTGCCCATAATAAGAAACAACAATGGCACTTAATGAAAGAGAATCATTTGTCCTTCCTCTATTAGGTTTTTAATAACTAAAATTGGGGTTAGGTTTAGTGTTTTAAAAACCTCTTGGAATCTTTATGATGCTTCTAAAAATTTCTAGTAGATTATCATACATTACTATCTCCATTACGTGAATTATAGTCACTGGCATGGCTACTATTTGGACATGTAGGAACTAAATGGATTGTCACCTTGCAAATGACATACACAAGTTCAAATCCATAGGGGAGTAGGGTATGTATACCTCCGTAAACTTTAGAAGTCAAATCACTATGTGAAGGGGATCCCTTGTTCCACAAACAAGGGGGTCTCATACACCAATTTGGTTGTGGCTTGGCCATGACCTTAAAATTAGATTATTATTATTATTACAAATTAAAAAGCTATGACATGAATACCATCATTTGAAAGATATCAACCTATAGAATGAAAAGAGGACTTCCAAGGAATATATCATCATGGTTAGATACCTATATTTTTCACTTTTTTTATTTCAAATTAGAAGATTTTTAATTTTGATTTGTTAATACAATTTTTAAATTTTAATACAAACCGACCCTTGTACTTCCAATGTATTTCATTCTTATGTATTTATTTCTTAATCTAGAGAATAAATAAATTATATGACAACTATGTAGATCCATTTTGGATCATCAATAACTTTCCCTACAATATATGGCTCTAATACCAATGTTATATTTCCATGTTATTAATCCATGAACTATCTTAAAGGATTTGTCTATGGAGATAAGTCAACACTTTTTCTGAAGCTTAAGTATTTTTCCATGGAGTGTTGAGTTAAGTCAACACTTTTTTCAAAGCTCCAACATTTGGTTAGCTATTCTGCAGATTACATGTATAGGTGTGAATGTTACTAAATTCATTGTTTAATTCCTAGTTATTTCTACTCCTTATTTTTGTTGGATTTATTCATTAATGCCCAACAAAACCATTTTCATCATCTTAGTCTAGCAAAGACTACCTTCCTAGTTGTTGTACCTGAGATTTATTATTTTTCTCATTTTCTTCCACCTTCCATAATCAACTGTTGTGCTCTACAATTTGATACTTCAGTGCCCAATGGAAAGGCCTTTGGTCTAGAGATCCACTGTCATTACCTTCAACTTTTAAATCATGTTTTGTACTTTTTTTCAAATCTGGCATTTTTCTTTTCATTTAAATGTTGTAAGTTGTTTCCTAGTGACAATGGGTAGTAAGTTTTATTTTATTATTGAGGGTTACCCCTCTAGCCCAAGAGCCACCTTGAGGAATGAAGCGGGTTTTGATATGCCTTGGCATAGTTCCTAAACATCTAGGAACATCTCAAGGAACAACATGCATCATTACACCATGTACAAAAAATGGATAATGATATAACTTTCATCATGCCTAAAATTTCTATGCCATTCTTGTTTAAATGTGCACCTAAAAATAGTCATTTTACTACAAAATTATATTTCTCCATTATCACATGCAAAGGTTAATGTGATAGTAGAAATTGGTTTCTCATTGGACATACAATCTGTATTATTTGATGTGAAGCCCTTCTATATTTATTTATTATATTTTGTGCATTTGGGATGTTTCTCTTAAAAGTGACCTACTATTAGTATTAGTATTGTATGTATTATTGTATATATATATATTTTGAATAAACAGTGGATCCTTATATTAATTCCAGCTGAGAGCTTACAAAAAGACCTGCATCCTTTCTACCTACAAAGATGCTTGTAGCTTATCTTATTACAAAAATGTATGCATCCTATATGCTTACAAATATGCCCACAACCTATATGCTGACAAAGATGCCCACATCCTATCTAATTACAAAAATTCTTGCAACCTATCAGCTCACAAAATTGCCTAAGATCAATGTGACCAGATCAGTGGTTCAGATCTCCTTGAGAATCAACAGTCCAGATCTGCTCTCGCACTTTGCGATTACGCGTATCACGACTTTGCGACGTGGGCTGACAAATTCCTCCATGCTTCGAACTCCCGATTGTTGAGCTCCCGAAATTTTATCGCGTCTGCTGAATGGGACCAGATCGACGATTCAGGTCTCCTCTAGCACCAACGGTCCAGATCCTCTCTCACATTTCATGCTTTTGTGTTTCACGACATGGGGAGACAACTCTCTCCATGCTCTGAACTCCCGAAACCCGAATTCCTGAAACTTTCTCACATCAGGTCAATGGGTCCAGATCTACGGTTGAGATTTCCTCTAGCACCAATGGTCCAGATCCATTCTTTCATTTTGGGATTTTGCGTTTTGCAACTCCGTGACTTGGGCAAACAGCTCCCTCCATGTTGTGAACTCCCGAAACCAAAGTTCCCAAAAATTTCTCTCATTCGATCAGTGGGACCCAATCAACGATTCAGATCACCTCGAGCATCAGTGATCCAGATCCTCTCTTACTTTTCGCAAGTTCGCGAATTTGGGAAACAACAACCTTCGTGCTCCTGACTCCCAAATGTCGAGGTCCCTAAATCAATTACCAAATGATGTTGTTTTGTGCTCGCTCCTGAGCTTTTGATCATTACTGACTTGGAATATATTATAAGTAGACAGAGGTGGCACCCTGTCTGGATTAGGGCCATCCAGCTGAGAAATCTTATTGCATTGGAGCCAGAGGGGTGAGCTTTGGGACTGCTTGGAATTATGGAGAATGATCTGTTAAATAGATTCAACCCCTGCATTGGCCAGTCCGTCTGCAAATTTGTTTTCGCTTCTCCAAATGTTTGAAGGGGATAGAGTTAGAGAGGGTCTGAGAAGAGCTTGAAAGTTGTAAAGAGGGCCAAGGAGGCACCAGCTGGGTGTGATTTTCCCTAGATCTCTGTCGTTCAGGATTTTTGTTTCCAAGTCTATAATGATTTTGGAGTCTCCTTCAATGATCAAACAAGTGAGGTTTTGATCTAGTTCCATTTGCACTCCTTTGATAAGACCCCAAAGCTCTGCAGAATGTTTGGTGTCACATCCGATATTTTCTGCAATGAGGCTTGGAATTTGGCCTAAGATGTTTCTTATGATCGTGCCATAGCCCGAGTGTCATGGATTGTCTTTTGATGCGCCATCAAAGTTGATCTTATGGAAGATTTGCAGGGGCAGGAGCCACTTAGAAGGAATGCAGGCTTTTGAAAATAGGGGGAGTTGTTGAGGAGGGGTGGAGTGTGTAAAGGAGAATCCCCATGAGTTAAGGAGAGAGAGCTCACCTAGGTCATTTGGGAAGTCTTCCTTGGTCCATGATTGTAGCTGAAGAGTTTCTTGGAGATGCAAGAGGATTGTGTTCCAAAGGAGGATGGCAGGAGATGGCTAGGAGTGAAAGATTATTATGTTTATCTCTTTCCATAGTTGTCAAACTATGAAGCCTGGTAAGAGTTGCTAGGTTTTGTTCAGGATTGGACTTTTGAAGGAGTTGGATCCCCAGTCCCTGATGGTGCTTGTGATGTTTTTTTTAACTCGTTTGGTTCTTCTAATGAACTGAGTGGCCTAGTTCCAAATGTTCTCACTGAGTGGATAGTTATTTAAGAGGTGCTCCATGGTTTCTTCCTGGAGATGGCAGAGATGGCATATCAAGGGGTCAATAAACCCTCATTTTTGAAGATTGTCCTAGGTTAATATCTTGTTCTGAAGTAGAAGCCAGAGGAAAGTAGAGATTTTGGGCCAGAGTTTTGAATTCCATATTGTTGTCCAGATGTTATCTTTCTGGAGGTTATGAAATTTCTCCTGAAGGGTGTATCCCTCCTCGAGAGTGAAGCTTCCATGAGGTGTGTATCCCCATCTAAGAATGTCTTGTTCTGTGATTTTTCCAATTCGCCTTTGGGTTGTAGTTTTTTTCCAGTGTTGCAGGTCACAATCCATTACCACTTGGAGTTCCTGATGAGTAGATTTCCATCTTTCCCAGGGAGAGTTGTTGGGGGTATCTATCCAAAAATCTACCACTTTGAGAGTGGCCAAATTTTGAATGTGATTTTTGTAGGATTGTATATTTTCTTCCAGTTGTAGGGGTGGCATTTGTTGCCAGGAATCCATCCAGAATAGGGCATTCTGGCCATTGCGAACTTCCCAAAAGTCATGTTCCTGTATGACTAGTCGGTTTTTCCAAGCTGCATTCCAGATGTTTGAGCCTTGGATTTGCTCCTACATTCTTATGAGTTGATTTTGATGTGTTTTGGGGGCATACTTGCATTTCCATAGTTTTGCCCAGATCTCTACTAGAGTTTTGAGCCATCTTCACCAAATTCTTTCTCCCATGGTGCTATTTAATTTTCCAGGGACCCAAAGGCCCAAACCACCTAAAGATTTGGGCTTGTAGACCTTGTCCCAGCTGACAAGGGCCCATTTTTTGTTCGGGTTTTGTCCATGCCATAGAAAGTTTCTTTGAAAATTCCTTATTTTCTTTATGACAAATTGGGGGCCAGCTAGGGATGAGAAGAGGTAAGTTGGGATGGCTTGGAGGACTAACTTTCAGAGAACCAATCTGGCTGGGAGGTTGAGGGAGCGAAAGGTCCAGTTTCTAAGACGGTTGGTGATGGAGAGTAGGAGGGAATCCCAGGAGATGTTTCTTTCTGATGAATCAGAGAGAGGGATTCCTAGGTAGCGAAAGGGAAGAATGAAAACAAGGGTATTCAAAAGTTGAGAAAGGTGTTGTTGGATTTCTACAGGAGTATTAAAAAAGAAGAGTTGTGATTTGGAAAGATTGAAGGTGGTGTCAGAGGCTTCGTTGAAGTCGAAGAGGATGGAACTTAGTTTAATTGATTCTTGCATGGTGGGGTTGTTCATTAGCAGTGTGTCATCGACAAATTGGCTATGGGAGGTTATTGGTTGTAACCCATGAAGAGGGAGGCCTTTGATGGATCCATTTTGAATTGAGGCCTTGATATAGCGTCCTAGACCTTTAGCCATTATGACAAAAGGGAAAGGGGAGAGAGGGTCGCCTTGCCTTATTCCTCTTGAGAGGGAGAAGGGTTGAGAGGGGACACCATTGACGAGGATTGAGAACAAGGTTGAGGAAATGAGGTTCATTATCCAAGAGATCCAATCCTTGTTGAAACCAAAAGTCGATAGGAGAGCTTTCATATATTTCCAGCTTAATTTTTAAAAAGCTTTTGAAAGGTCAAGTTTTAGAAGCATACCCGGAGTGCGAGTGCTTTTGAGCGAGTGAATGATTTCATGGACAAGTATGACACTGTCCATGATTTGAATTCCTTCGACATATCCTAATTGCTCCTTGGAGATGATGAAGGGGAGAATTGGTTCAAGTCTTAGAGCTATGACCTTGGAAATGATTTTGTAGATCACATTGCAAAGAGCTATGGGTATGAAGTTCTTCGGATTAGTGACCCTTTCTTCTTTGGGAATTAGAGTGAGGAAAGTGGAATTTAGTGTTGGAATAACTTTGCCTAAGCTGCGAGATTCCTCCACCAGCTTCCACACTTCCTCCCTTAGCATAGGCCACCAAGAGTGGAAGAATTTTGTTGTGAAGCCATCTAGACCTGGAGCCTTGCCTATGGGTAACTCTTGAATAACCGGATCCACTTTTGTTTTCTTTATTGGTGTCATGAGAGCCTCATTCTGTTCTTGGGTGATTATAGTTGGGATATTTTTCGTCACCCGCTCTATTGCTGAGGTGCGGTCCACATTGGGTTCTGAGAGGAGTTCCTTGTAGAAGTCTGTCATCTCATGCATTATTTCCTGATGAGTTAATAGGGTGTTTCCTTGCGAGTCATCTAGCTTTTTGATGAGATTGATGAGGCATCTGTGGATCATGGAATGGTGGAATAATTTGGTGTTTTTCTCTCCCTCATTGAGCCATTGAACCCGTGATTTTTGTCTCCACAATATTTCTTCTTTCTTGTGTCTTTCTTCTAGTTTCCTTTTGAGTTGATTCTCCTCCTGCTGCTGAGTGATTGTATATCCTGCATGAATGATTTGTCCCTAAAGGTTCTCTAGTTTTTGTTCCAGCATTTTCCTTTCCTGGAAAATGTTCCCAAAGTGTAACACATCCACTATCATAATTTAAAATTTTTGGGTTAATTTCCCACAAACCTGCCTTAGAGAAATGCAAATCCCTGGTTCACTATCGGGATTCAGGGTTTCTAATGTCAAAACTCATTCACCCCCATGATTCGTGATCCTCCAAATCCTGATGCGCTCCTTATGCATTAGCCCTCTATGCTATACAGTAGTCTATGTGACCACTTACCATAAGACCACCGTTGTATAACCTCCCATCGGGGCTACGACATTTGTGATGACGCAAAACGCATGTCCATGGGAATTGCGAATTCCCGATTCACGACGCGCCTTTCTGATCACGCTAGCCCCACTGGTTTAGCCCCTGGTCTACATGACCAACTCCGTGATCACTACCTTGTCCCCATCGGGGCTACGGGGTTTCCCATATCACAAGACCCACGTCCACGGGACCCGCAATATCCCGATTCTCGATTCTCTCCGGGTGCTTGACACGCGTCCTTCCTATAGCTTCGTCCTCCTCCGCTAGTGGGTTTGACAGCTGGCTCCCACTCATCGGGGTTTCGCGGTTCGCGATTCCGTATGGCAAGAGTTCCTTGCATTCGTAAACCCCGATATGCCGATTCCCGATTTTCTGAACTTCGACTTTCTGGGATCTCTCGCCACGTGTCCCTGCTGTTTGGACGGTTCAGATCCTATCGAGAGATCGCGGATCACGATCTCCTGTTACACAATTTCCTTACCATCGAAAACTCCGATAAACAAAATGCCGACGGCGCACGATCCTTTGCCACCTGTCCTCGCAGACGGACGGTCCGGATTGATTCTTGGGGTTTCGGGACTTATGATGTCCTGGTTCTCATGGCCTCGAGAACTCCGATTTCCCGATCC
>JZKD02S0437993.1:33033-45154 GCA_000966675.3 Picea glauca
GTGGAGAAATACAAAGCTCGGTTAGTAGCAAAGGGTTATTCCCAAGTTGAGGGAATTGATTTTGGTGAGATTTTTTCTCCTGTTGCCAAGTTAACCTCTATAAGATTTTTGTTATATGTTGTTGTTGCATTTGATTTTGAAGTAGAACATATGGATGTGAAGACAACATTCCTGCATGGGGATCTGGAAGAAGAAATCTTTATGAAGCAACCAAAAGGTTATGTTGTAAAAGGAAAGAAGGAGCTGGTATGCAAGCTGAAAAAGTCCCTGTATGGTTTTAAACAATCAACAAGGATGTGGTATCAAAAATTTGATACTTATATGTTGGGACTTGGCTTCACAAGAAGCAAAGAGGATCACTATGTATATTCTAAATTAATTGGTGATCATTTGATTTATTTGGTCTTGTATGTGGATGGCATGTTGCTGATAGGAAACAACAAGGAGATTATCCAGGATGTGAAAACTCAGTTGTCCTCTAAATTCGACATCAAGGATATTGGTGCTTCAAATTTCATTTTGGGCATGGAAAAGAGATCGAAAAATGAGGAAACTCTAGTTAAATCAGAGAAAATATGTCGAGACAATATTGCAGAGGTTTAATATGCAGGAATGTAAAACGGTCAAGGTTCATATTCCTGTTGGTGTGACGTTATCTGTGGATCAGTGTCCCAAGACACATGAAGAAGAGGAGGACATGTATTATGTTCCATATGTGAGTGCAGTTGGCAGTTTGATGTATGCAATGGTATGTACTAGACCATACATTGCACATGTAGTGGGAGTTTTGAGCAGGTATATGTCAAAACCAGGGAAGGAGCATTGGACATCAGTAAAAAGGGTTTTCAGGTATTTGTGTGGCACTGCTAGCTATGGATTGTGCTATGAAGGAAGACCGGGATTGGACAAAGTAGTTGATATACATGGCTTTGTGGATGCAGACTAGGCTGGAGATTTGGATCGTAGGAGATCTACAAGAGGGTATGTGTTTAACCTGTTTGGAGGAGCAATACGTTGGATGAGCAAAAGACAGGCTGTAGTGGCACTTTCAACTACAGAATCTGAATACATGGAAGCCACTCATGCAAGTAAGGAATCAATATGGTTACAAAGATTGTGTTCAGGTATTGGATTGGTACAACAAGATGTAAGGATAGAGTGTGACAGTCATAGTGCAATTTTTCTAGCAAAGAACCTTGTTTATCATTCAAAGACAAAGCACATTGATGTTCAATATCACTTTGTGAGAGACATGATTGAAGAAAATAAAGTATCATTGATGAAGGTGGACACTTTGAATAATGTTGCAGACTCATTATCAAAATTTGTGAGCACTGACAAGTTCTCTTGGTGTAGAGGATCCATGGGCATTGATGCCCTGGATTTTTGACTATGTAACCCTGTAACCCCCTATATGCAAATAAAACAACAAGTGGGAGAATGTTGGGTATGTGTTATATTATTTGCACGAGTAGTAGGTACGTGTTATATTCTGCCTCGGGAAACATGTCATGTATTTAGGTGGTTTTTCGGCACATGGTTTTTGCCAATGGTTTTCTATTTCAGGTTAAGGAATTAGGGTTTTGGACTAATACAGGTCATTGGGTTAGGGTTTTGGATTCCATTGGCTCCTATATGTATATTGTATTGTAAACAATGTAACACTATGAATGAATATAGAATATGTTGGTTTTCCTGGTTTGGGTTTCCAGGGGAAAAATCTCTGTGTAATGTTTGTATTTTCCATTGTATATTTTCTGTTCTTTTCTGAATATCTGTTTGCAGTAGATATTGTACTAGGTTAGGATTTACACTCTCAAATATTCCCACTAAAGCTAAGCAGAGTCTGAAACTTTTCGTTGCGGATTCAGTCGATGCACCTTCTAGTTTAACGAAGAATATATGTTGCTTGGAACAATGTTGAAGAGATATGTCGTGGACAAGGTGTGGATCGTGCTTAACTTATTCCTTCTAAAATATATTGTAATGCCAAACCAAAGCTCTTGGGGCACAATTCGGATCTTAGAACTGTTATTTGCGTTACTAGGTTTATGAATTTTTCAACACTTCAATTCTCTCATCGCCACCAGCACTAGAATTGCTAGAACTTTGTAAGAATTTTATTACGCTGAAAGGAATACACCGATTGACAATGGGAACATTTAATAGGTTTTTAGTGCTTAATCAGTTTTGTATGGACAAGATTAAATATTGATGGAATATTCTTAGTCGTCCCAATAAATCAATGGTTGTGATTTCAACCACTAACTTCCTCACTATTATAAAGGCATCCATTTACACTTTTATTTTTTTAGTTTTACTTGATCATATTTAAAATTCACTATGGTGGCTCACTGATTGACACGTATGAGTGATTAACAAATATTAAGGTTTTGTTACAGAGTGTGGAAATATTTATGGCCATATTGCCGCGTTTCATTTTCTGGGCCAGCCGAAACCTTTCGGCGTTCACCAGCCACGAGTTTGCGGTTTTGCTAGTCTACTCTTCAATCTCTTGAGCCTCCCAAATAATTAATTTAATAAATTGCACTACATGAACCACAATCATATATTTGAATATATTGTCTACTTCTTGTTCAATCTCTTGAGCCTCCCAAATAATTTATTTAATAAATTACAGTAAATGAGTTCAATCTCTTGAGCCTCCCAAATAATTTATTTAATAAATTACAGTAAATGAACCAGTTACCAGTCATATCTGAAAATGGATGATATATTTTTGAGACGGTTAAGATACGGAGATTTGATTAAACATGACATTGTGCAGAGGTGACATGGCCCCTGAGTACGCTTTACAGGGACAACTAATAGAGAAAGAAGACGTATTCATCTTTGGAGTACTTGTACTTGAGATTACCAGTGGAAGAAAGAATCATAGTTCAGTTGAAGACATGAAGTTTCGTATCGAAGGAGTATGGTTCATGTGGATTTCATCTTTCCAGTGAAAAAATTCTAAAATGTCTGTAGTATTATGATCCCTTTCTCATTCAAGCTTTATGTTTTGTTGATATTGTACAATTAACAGACATGGAGACTGTATAAAGCACATAGATTTAGAAGTTATGGATCCTACATTGAAGGGAATTTATTCACTGGAGGAAGCGATTAGAGTGATTAAAATTCGACTCTTGTGTACACAAGTGTTGGAAACATGCCAACGAATTTCCCATGCGGTCACATGCACATGCATGCGGAAATGTTAGGAATGAGCATGTGTGCAATCTATTTATGAAATATTCATGTAAGTATGTGATCTATTCATGATCAATTTGTGTAACTGAGTGATAGAGGTTATATATATGAGCATACACATAGAGGTGATAGTGTGAAGTGGAGTGCAAGGTGTGTAGAGAGAAGAGTGTGTGTGAGGAGAGGATGATTGTATGCATGAGATTGGCTATTGTAATTCTCCCTTGAATAATAAGAATATCGAATATCATTGCCCGTGAATTTTTCCTGCATTGGGTTTCCACATAAATCACTGTGTCAATTGTGTGATTTTTGTTCTTGGTTTTATGTGTGTTTAAATCTTGCTTGTTGATTATATGTTTTGCTTCTGTTGCCCAACAAGTGGTATCAGAGTGCAGGTTAAGTAGGTGTCGCAAGTGAATTAAGGAGAATTGTGTACCAGGTTTCCTATGAGCGCAAGAAACTTTGGACGTGTTTCAAGTCATCGACGCTCCCTAGGCAGTGTTAGAGGCACGTTGACGCTCTCACACTGCACTGATCCAGGATAAATTCTTGTTTGGGTCTATTTAATTAAAAAAAAATATGATGTATTTAATACTTTTAAGCAATTCAGAGATTTGGTTGAAAAGAGCTCTGACAGGTCAATAAAGAGTTTAAGGACAGATAATGAAGGTGAGTTCACATCTATGGAATTTGAGAACTATTGCAAGGAAGCTGGGATCGAAAGACATAAGACCACAATTTATACTCCTCAACAGAATGGTGTTGTTGAACGCATGAATATGACTCTTCTAGAGAGAGAAAGGAGCATGCTCAGTAATGCCAAGATGCAACATGAATTGTAGGAAGAATCAGTTATTACAAAATGTTATCTGATAAATCGGTCACCATCGACTACAATAAACTGTAAGATTCCATAACAGGTTTGGATAGGTCATTCGTGTGATTTTTCAAATCTGAGAATATTTGGTTGTGATGCTTATGCTCTTATATCTAAAGATCAGCGTTCTAAGTGAGATCCTAGATCAAATAAATATGTCTTTGTTGGTTATGGTGATGGATTTAAGGGGTACAGATTGTGGGATCCTACTGCCCACAAACTCATCATAAGCATAGATGTAGTATTTGATGAATCCTCACTCTTAAAATCAGAACTGGTAGACGTTGAAGTGAGACAAGAACAGGTACCGCAAGTTCAGCAAATTCGGGTGGAAACTCAACCATCTTCAAAAAGAGAGGAGCATGAGGAAGTTCCAGAAGAACAAGATAAAGGTGTAGAAAATATCTAGGAAACTGAGGATATGCCTCAACCATCTATAAGGAGATCTTCACGAGTCAAGAATCCTCCTATAAGGTATGCCAATTATGTTTCATTTGTGGCTTTGGTTTCTATTGATGGAGAACCTAGTTGTTTCCAGGATGCAATTAAGGTATCTGAAAGTGCTCAATGGAAGAAAGCTATGAAAGAAGAAACAAATCCCTTAGAGAGGAATAAAACATGGGACCTGGTACAACTTCCAAAGGACGGGAAGGTTGTCGACTAAAAGTGGGTATACAAACTGAAAAAGGTTGTTGATGATAAAGTCAAAAGGTATAAATCGAGACTGGTAGAAAAAGGGTATTCTCAAAAGGAAGGTATTGATTTTCATGAGATATTTTCACCAGTTGTGAATATTTTTTCAGATTGTGTTGTGTTAGCACTAGTTTCTTTACTTGATATTGAGTTAGAGCAGCTAGATGTTAAAACAACGTTTCTACATGGAGATTTAGACGAGGATATATATATGGAACAACCAGAAGGGTTTTTTTCAGAATCGTAATAAGAGGTTTGTTTGCAAACTCAAGAAGTCATTGTATGGCCTGAGACAGACTCCCATGCAATGGTACAAGAAGTTTGATTCCTTCATGGTGAGCCTAAATTTTACAAGAAGTGAATATGATCATTGTGCTTACTTTAAAAAGTTAGAAAATTACATGTTCATTATTTTGGTGTTATATGTTGATGATATGATTATGGAAAGCAAAAGCATGGTCGAAATCAACAGGTTAAAGGCTCAGTTGGCTAGGGTGTTTGATATGAAGGATCTAGGAGTAGGAAAACAAATCTTAGGCATGGAGATACACAAAGACATGAAAAAGGGTAAGCTTTGGTTATCAAAACATAAGTATGTGGAGAAAATACTTATGAGATTCAGTATGAATAATGTGAAACCTGTACATATCCCTTTGGCTTCCCATTTCAATCTTTCTTCAGTTTTATGTCCTAGTATTGATGAAGAAAATGATTATATGTCTCGTGTACCATATGCTAATGTAGTGGGAATTTTGATGTATGCGATGGTGAGTACTAGACCAGATATTTCACATGCAATTGGTGTTGTCAGTCGATACATGGAAAATCCAGGAAAAACACATTGGGAAGCAGTGAAATGGGTGCTTCAATATCTTAGAGGCACAAGAAGTTATTATATCACCTGTGATGGTTCCAGAGATTCAATTTGCGTTTATGTAGATTCAGATTTTGTATGTGACTTGGAAAAAAGGAGATCCACTTTAGGATATCTCTTTACTCTTGTAGGTGGACCTGTTAGTTGGATGTCAAAGCTTCAAAACATAGTCGCTTTATCCACTACTGAGGCAGAGTATATTGTTGCTTCACATGCATGCAAGGAGACAATTTGGTTATAGGGTTTGTTGGGTGAGTTTGGAAGGATGCAGGACAAGGTGAAAGTATATTGTGATAGTCAAAGTGTTATTCATTTGGATATAAATCCATCTTATCATAGTAAGATGAAACATATTTCGGTTTAGTACCATTTTGAAAGAAATGTTGTTGATGAAGGTGGAGTGGCTCTGGAAAAGGTCCATACAAAAGTGAATTCTGCAGACATGTTTACAAAACCAGTTTTGTTAGAGAAGCTACAATGGTGTTTGGCTTCTCTTGGTTTGCAGAAAAGGTGATGAATTAATTAAGGGCATGATATATCAGGTAAATTGTTGTCAAGGTAGAGATTTTTGGAAACATGCCAATGAATTTCCCATCCGATCACATGCACATGCATGCAACTATGTTAGGAATGCACATGCATGCAATCTATTTATGAACTGTTTATGTAACTATGTGATCTATTCATGATCAGTTTGTGTAACTGAGTGATAGATGTTATATATACAAGAATACCCATAGATGTGATAGTGCGATGTGCATTACAAGGTGTGTAGAGAGCAGAGTGTGTGAGAGGAGAGGATGATTGTATGCCTGAGATTGGTTATTGTAATTCTCCCTCAAATAATAAGAATATTGAATATCATTGCTCATGGTTTTTTCCCGCATTGGGTTTCCACATAGATCACTGTTTCAATTGTGTGACTGTTGTTCTTGGTTTTATGTGTGTTTAAATATTGCTTGTTGATGCTCTTTGTTTCTTGCATTGCCCAACAACAAGAAGGTGCAACGTTGTGGCCTTCAATGTCTCGGGTGGTATTGACCCTGACAAGCGAGTGCGGATATCTTCCTTCACCCACGATGTCTACTTGCATAGAGATGGAGAGTGTAGGAGTGGGAACACCTAACCATGTTAAACTTCCACGAGTTATTGACCATGACAAAACATCAGGTATTGCTCAGACGTGGGAAGAAGAAAATTGTACGATACCTTCCGACACCCAATCCCTAGGTTTCATTTATAGTGGAAGTTATCATCTTGTTGTACTAATGCAAAGTGAACATTTGAGTGTAAAATTGTCCCAAAAATTGTTTATTGCTCAATTATTTAAGAAATTTTCTAGTGTAACCTCACGTAATGATTTTTGGATTCATATATCAACTAGTTAAATTTTTAATTCATGCAAGAGATAAAAGGTAGTTTTAAAGCCACATATCCACAAGAAAATAATTTAAAATATTTGAAGAATAAATTGTCTGTTATACCAAAATAATGAAAAACTTCTAGAGAAAAGATGAAGTACTTGTTTATTTTCAAGATTAAATACCAAGAAAATAAACAAGTACACCACCCCCCTATCTAGGATATGAGACCACCAAGGTGAAAAAGAATAATGCATAATTCTTAGGACTCTTCATCTCATGATCAAGAATATAAGTAACCAAATATCCTATTGGTACCCACAATACCTGCCCCACACAACATAATGACAATTCTTCCTTGTCTACTGGATAGTATCTTAAAAGTCTTTAATTGTTCATTCCATTGGATCACTTTCAGCAAAAGTGCTAAGTTGGAGGAAGGGTGGGATGACCCATCCCTGAGATTTAATTCAAATAATTGGTTGACCCTTTCCTAGGCCCCCCCTATACTATAGTACTATTCTTGAGGAGGGGTTAGTGGACCCTTTGAGAGGCTTTCCTCACAAAGATTTGATTATTAAAATATAAGGATTATAATTTTGTTAAGAAAATTGCAACTTATTTTTTTTAATTGATTTTATTTTTTCATAAACACTTTTAAAATAAATGATGTTTGTTAGATCAAAAATCATACACCAATAAAAAATATTCATTTTAATAATTTAAAATATAATTTTTGTTTTTCAAAAAAATTACTTTAATACAAATTATATAAAAATATTATAAAAACTTTATAAATTAAAAATAAATAAAGTCGATAAAATTGGACAAAATTTGAATTTGTATCGATAACTATATATCCTACAGAGGCAGGTATAATAAATCATAAAACCAAGGTTCGAAAAATGTGAAGCTAGTTGACCCTATTATACAACAATTAAAATGTAACATGAATATATATAATAAAGTATGTAACGATGGAGAAACAATCTTATTGGACACAGAGCTCCGAATACGATATGAAAGAAACTGAAGCCACTTTTCACCAGATAGAAATTTATTTCTATATTTTCCGGCAGCAACAACTAGCCATCTATGAAATCTCTAATGCCTTTCATCGTTTTTTTTTTTCACACGAAAAATACAGTTTCACTTTTATTCTTATTAGAATCAAATGAAACTTTCAATTTACAATAGTCATTTCTTCCATGAATGGAATAAACATTCTTCTTCTACATCTTTTACCTGTGTAATCCTAAGGTCACTTTATTTATCTAGCACACTTTATAATCCAATAGTATTTCTAGTTGATGCCACCTTATAGTATATGTAGTTCCCCAGATCTAAATATAGTTCCATTGACACGCTCTTCGAAAAATAGCCACCCTAGTTTAGCACTGAGATCTTTCTTGGATAAGTTGTCTGCAATTCTATTAAATTGTTTGTGGATGTGGATGAAGTTTATGGTACCTTGCTTTAATGTGCTAATATTTTCCTTCCAATGGCTAAGATAGTTAAGATCTAGATTGGATTTGTCACTTATCCAATCAATGGTGACCTTTGAATCACCTGCCACCATTAATTTTTTAAAAGAGAAGTGTGTGGCAAGTTGAAGGATTACCCATAATGCCTTTCATCGATTATCATCCTGGCAGACATGATTAAGATGAAGTGCCAACAAAAATGGAATCTTTAGAATTCTGATACTCGCGAAATATGTATACAACAAGTCCCATAAGCACATTTAACTCCCATCAAATTATTTATTAATTAATAAGTTACACTTACTCATAATGTCATCCAAATATCACATAAAAACGAAATGCATCTCACAACCACAAAAGACACTAACCCTAACGTTAATTAATTCATCTTACTTTTCATCCAAATGTTAAAGAATAGAGAAACACACCTTACAAGAACAAAAGACACCTTCGCTAACCCTAAGTCTATCCCTAGGCCTCTACATCTTGAATGAATAATAAAATAATTGGTGTTGGGTGTTTGTTCTTATCTAAGAAGAGTTTCTATCATAACTAGTACTGCTCTTCCTCCTACCAACGAGGTTTTTCTTCAAGCTTTCTTGTGTTTGACCATGGTTGCTAAAAGTTCCATCAAGTGTTACATTATTTTGACAACGAAGACTTTGAATTTTAAATTGGGTTTCACAATAATGGCTTTGAATTTCAGAGTCCTTCTGGTAGATTACATTATTTAAGGGTTTCTTGAAGAAATATTTTAATTGAAGGTTGAATGATTCTATAGGTCCTCATTGACAAATCTACACTAGCTACTAAACTTGAATGCCTTAGTTTTCTAATTGGAGCAAATCAAGGTAAGATGAAATTTTATTATTTTATTGATGAAATAGACTAGTGTAGATCCATCTTAACTCTATATATATGAAATAGACTAGCTTAGATCCATATTAACTTCCGATCTATCATGCGCAGAGAGGAATCAAAATCCTTGAGGTGAAAACCTCCTTAGTGAAAGGTTTGGACCTCTAGGGGTTTGATCCCTCTCGATGCAGAGTTAAGATGGATTTACCCTAGTTTCACTCACTGGTAGGAATGTGAAATTTAGATGATAATATTTATCTATATGTATATGTTTAAGATGAACTTCATACTTTGAAATTTACATCATTATGAATCCAAATAATAACAAAGTAACAATGTTTACTGATGAAGATGTTGAATAATAACAAAATGGAATTGTTAAGATATTGAATAACATATATACTACATCATATCATTAAGAAGTGATATGAAAAAGATATTGAATAACTCATATGTTACATAGTAATTGATCTCAATATATCTTCTTCGTCTTTTCTCTTATACACACTAACACACTTTTCCATCTTTTTATATAGATCATATGGAAATGGAGGTTGAAATTGTAGATCATCCAAAGCTTTAAGAGAAGATATATAGTATAAGTGAGGAATTTTAAAACTCTAGAGTTTTCCCCATTTTATATATCTTAGTATTATAATGGCTTTAATGTGCAAATACTAATAGATAAATCACACCTAACCAAACAAATTATAAGACTTCAACTTATATCTATGTTTTGAAATTGGTTTTCAGTAACTTATTGCTAAATTCATTTGGCTTGATAATTTGCATATCTCACACTTGAAATCAATATATAGGATTAATTTTATTCATATCATTTCTTCAATTAATCAATGCATTAAATAATTTTTCATAGTGATAGCGAAATCAATATAGAGGATTAATTTAGTTTGTATCATTTCCTCAATTAATTAATGCACTGAATCATATTTTGTAGTATTATCATTGAAATCAATGCAACCTATTTTTTTTTATTTATTTTTTATGTTGTATCATTGTTGAAATGAATACAACTACTTGATTATGCTAAATCATTTTACATTGTATCATCACTTAAATCATTTTTCACATTATGCCATTATTGAAATCACAACAAGCTAATTATTTATATCATTTTTCATTGTACCATATCTAAAATAAATGCACCCTATTGGTTAGTGTTATATCATTGTTGAATCATTTAGACTCCATTATTTCTCTAAATTATTTTTTTAATATCATCACTGGAATCAATATGCCTTATTGTTTTATGTTATATCATTATCTCTTAAATCAATGCACCCTATTGTTTTATGTTATATCATTGCTAAAATCAATACCAGTACTTGATTATGATGAATCATTTTTCATTGTATCATTACTTAAATCAAGACATATTGTTTTGCATTATGTCATTATTGAAATCAATGCAACTAATTGCTCTAAATCATTTATCAATGTGTCATCACTAAAATCAATGCATTGTGTTAGTTTAAATCATTTTTCATTGTATCGTATCTAAAACAAATGCATCCTATTATTTTGTGTTATATCATTCGTGAAATCATTTCAGCTCCCTTATTTCTCTAAGTCATATTTTTAATAGGGTCATTGAAACCAATATGCCCTATTGTTTTGTGTTATATGACTAAAATCAATATTCCTTATTGTTTTTTATTATATCATTGTACTATGATATCAATGGAGGTATTCAATGAGTGATATTCCATTCTCTTTTATTTTCCATGATTCAAACATATCAATAGTATAAACCCAAACCTATTGAATTTTGAAACATTATTCATTTTAATAATGATGAAAGCATAATTATATATATATCTTAAAGAATAATTATATATCTTGAGAAATATTTCATCCTCTTTATATTGAATTATTATTGAGTAATATATTTAATCCCAATATACTTGTTTTATTTTACATTTGAAACAATTTGGAAATGGATGGATGTCCAAAACCTCACTACTTTTGTCATATAAACTCATCAAAAAGTAGTTTTATATATTTATATGATACATAATAAATATGCAATAGCTCGTGCTAAATTTGAACTCTCCAAGCAATCAAAATATTTTGGTTATTATAAACTAAAACAAGGTTGGTCCTCTAACATAAGTTTGATATTGATCTATATATAGTATTCATCTTAATAATTATTTAGGAATATTATTGCATAATAAATCCTAATTCAAAAATTACCTTCATTTTTTAATAAGCCAACATATAGATCCATATTACATGAGCGCGTGTGTAGGTGTGTGTGTAGGTGTGCATGATACATACACACACACACGCCTATTATGCTATTGACCTCCAACATAATTCTCATCCTAATGTTTCAGTGATAATGATCTATATTATGTGGGTGTGCATGATAAATCACTAATTGAATCATTCTTTAGGGTGGAAATTATTACTTAGTTTTGTTTGCATGTTAAATTAAATGGAATCTAATATATGGTATAACCATAATGACTATGAACCATAGATATATATGAATAAATCTTTCCAAATTCACTAAAATTAAATATGCAAATTGACAATTACAACATATAAATAAATCTTTCCAGGTTTAAATAATATTAAATATATAAAACCTGGATATTGTAACATGATAATTTATACAATATGCTATTAGTTTTTAGTGATATTGAATATGTACTTGCAGTGAAATCCCATCATGGTTATAACAAAACTCTTTAGGGAACACATGAAATCTCATCATGGTTATCTATATAATCTC
>JZKD02S0437993.1:87261-97878 GCA_000966675.3 Picea glauca
GAAAATCAAAATGTACAACAACATGAGCAACAGGTACCTCAAACACCTGCAAGTGTTGTTAGAAAATCTACTAGGTTAAGTATACCCCCTGAACGATACTCTCCTTCATTGTATTGTTTATTGTTGACTGATTCTGGTGAACCAGAATGTTATAGAGAGGCAATGCAGGTAGACACCAAAAGGAAGTGGGAGCAAGGCATGAAAGATGAAATGGATTCCTTGGTAAATAACCATACTTGGGACTTGGTTTAGTTTCCTGCAGGAAAAAAAGCATTGCAGAATAAATGGGTTTACAAGTTGAAGGAAGAAGATGGAGGAGGAAAGCAGTACAAAGCTAGACTTGTTGTAAAGGGGTTTGCACAAAAGAAACGTATAGATTTTGATGAAATATTTTCTCCTATTGCTAAAATGACTTCAATTAGAACTATTTTAATTCTTGTGGCAGTAGAAGATTTGCATCTTGAACAGTTAGATGTAAAAACAAATTTTCTCCATGGGGATTTAGAGGAAGAGATTTATATGCAGCAGCCATAGGGGTATGAGGTCAAAGGGAAGGAGAATTTGGTATGCAATTTGAAGAAGAGATTATATGGCCTAAAGCAAGCTCCAAGGCAGTGGTATCTGAAGTTTGACAGGTTTATGACAGAACAAGGTTATAGTAGATGACATTATGATCACTGTGTTCATTTTAAAAAGATAGAAAATGGAAGCTTTATTATCTTTCTATTGTATGTAGATGACATGCTTGTTGTAGGGTCTAATATGAAGGATATAAATGTTCTCAATAATAAATTAGCCAATTCATTTGCGATGAAGGATTTGGGTGTTGCAAAGAAAAACCTTGGTATGAGAATAACAAGAGACAAGAAAAATCGCAAACTGACATTGTCTCAGGGTGAGTACATAGAGAAGGTGTTGGAGAGGTTTAGAATGCAGAATGCAAAACCAGTTAGTATAGATTTGGCCATCCATTTGAAATTAACTAAGGAAATGTGTCCCAAGACACAGGAGGAGATAGAATACATGTCCAAGGTCCCATATTCATCAGCAGTTGGTAGCTTGATGTATGCAATGGTTTGCACAAGACCAGATATTTCACATGTAGTGGGAGTTGTGAGAAGATATATGAAAAATCCAGGTAAAGAACATTGGGAGGCAGTAAAGTGGATTCTCATATACTTGAGAGGTACTGCTAATCATGCATTATGTTTTGGAGGTTCAAAAACTGTTCTACAAGGATATGTTGATTCAAATATGGCAGGTGATAAAGATAGCAGAAGGAGTACCATAGGGTATGTGTTTACTATAGGTGGAACATCAGTAAGTTGGATTTCAAAACTGCAAAAGGTTGTTGCACTTTCAACAACAGAGGCAAATTATGTTGTTGCTACAGAGGCTAGTAAAGAGATGGTTTGGTTACAGAGGTTTATGGAGGAATTGGGAAAGAAGCAAGAGAATAGCAGGTTGTACTGGGATGGTGACAGTGTCATTCATCTTGCAAAGAAATCAGCCTTCCATTCGAAGAATAAGAATATAAAGTTGAGGTACCACTTCGTACGATCTTCCTTGGAAGATGGACATTTGAAGTTGGAAAAGATACACACTAGCCAGAATCTTGTAAACATGTTAACAAAGGGAGTAACCAGGGAGAAACTGAGTTCCTTCTCAGTTTTAGTTGGTCTTCAAAAATAAAGATGAAGATGAGAAATTTTTCAGGTCCAAGAAGGTTCAGAGTCCAGCATATACAGTAGCGGTGGAGTTGTTGAGATCAGTCTCCAAGTGGGATATTGTTGGTTGTGGAGCCTGATTATCTTCATGATTCAGAGGTCTTTTACTTTCAGCCGTGTTTATACCCCATGAAGTATTTACACCCCAGAAGTATGTACACTCTTCCACGCGGGGAAGTGTAGAGGGGGGGTACCCCCTCTGCAGGGTCCGGGGGAAAGCGGGCCCCCAGTGGGGGTTCAGAGGCAGTGTCCCCCAAAGGAAAAATTGCCTTGTAAATGTATATTGTAATTTCATTGTAAATCTGGACCATTCATTATAAGGTCGCAGATCTAATGGTAGAGATTATGTTAGGGTTTTTTTCGCTAGAAGGCAACCCTCTTTTATGAGGGAAATGTATTGCGGCTATGGTTGATGGCGAAGATTGTATTCTGAGATAGGAGACTGTGAGAGAAAGAAGAGGAAGTTACAATGTCTTTGTTGTAGGTTGTATCCCTTCATATGTTGGATAATAATAAAGGAAGGACTTGGAAATTTCTCTGGTGGATGTAGCCCACACTGGGTGAACCACGTAAATATGTGTCTCTATTGTATTGTGTATCTTCTGTGTTTTATTTCCGCATTAGTTTTATTTTATTGCTCCATGGTCCTGTTTTTCTAACAAAAATCATACTCACTCATAAACTCACTCCATTGCCTTTTCCTGGCATTCAAATCCCTTTGAGTGAAGATATGTTTTAAACTTTGATGGTTCATTTTGATCTCAAAGTTTTGCCCCACTAGATAGTGCCTCCAAAGTTTCAAAGCTAGCATTAGAGCTGCCAACTCTAAATCATGATTAGCGTAAAGCTCCTCATGTTTCTTCAACTTCCTTGACACATAAGCTATCACTCCTCCATCCTGGATTAACACGGCCCCCAACCCTTGCTTTGAGGCATCCATGCAGACTATGAAGCCCTTTTCCATATCCAACACTCGTAGAATTGGTGCATTAGTTAATAACCTCTTAAGCTCGATGAATGCACTATCACATTCTTTTGTCCATTCATACCTGACCCCCTTGCACTGAAAAGTGGTGATGGGTTTCGCTATTTTAGATATCCCTTCCACAAATCTCTGATAACATCCTACTAGCCCCATGAATCTTCTTACCTCATGAGCATTTTTCAGCACTGGCCATTCCATAATGGCCTTTACCTTTTCTGGGTCCACGAAGATTCCTTCACCAGAAATGATATGACATAAATAGTGGATTTCTTTCTGGAAGAAGGAACACTTCGAAAAATTCCCATACAATTTTTTCTCTCTAAGGAAGGACAACACCACTCACAGGTGTTCCTCATGCTCTCTTTCGTTCTTGGAATAGATGAGGATATCATCTAGAAATACTTGTACAAAGCGGTCCAAGTACTTCTGGAATACACCATTCATGAGGCTTATGAATACTGTTGGCACATTGGTCAATCTTAAAGGTTCTACAACGAACTCGTAATGCCCAAACCGAGTTTGAAAGGAAGTTTTAGGAATATCGCCTTCCTTAATCCTTAATTGGTGATACCCTGATCGCAAATCAATTTTTGAGAATACTGTTGCTCCTTTCATCTTATCAAAGAGATAGTCTATTCGTGGCATTGGGTACCTATTTTTCATTGTAGCATGGTTCAAGTCCCTGTAATATACACACAATCGTAAGGAACCATCCTTCTTCTTCACAAAAATTACTAGTGCACCCCAAGGTGACACACTAAGCCTTATTAGCCCTAAGTCGAGTAGCTCCTTCAACTGCATCTACAACTCACAAAGTTCTGGCGCTGTCATTCTATAAAGAGTCTTGGAAATTGGTTCTACACCAGGTTTTAGCTCAATAGTAAAATCAAGCTCCCTCTCAAGAGGTAACCCTGGAAACGTGTTCGGAAAAACATCCTTAAACTCTGACAATACTGGGTACTGATCCAAGGAGGGTCCTTTCCTTTCATTCACTACTTCCACTACATATAGTTGACACCCTTGCCTCATGCACCACTTAACCTTCATAGTTGAGATAAAGCGTAGAGACACCTTTCTCCATACACCATGGATCTCTACTAGCCTTCCTTCATCGTCAACACAAAGCACCCTTTTTGCGAAACAATCTACCATAGCTCGATGGGATTCTAACCAATCCATTCCAATGATTAGGTCATACGTCCTGAGGGCAGTGATGTATACCTTCAACCTAGTAGTACACACTCCCAGGTCTACTAAACAATTATCAATGCTAGGTCCTACCACTTTTTTTTCCCCCGAAGCCATCTTGACTTGTTTAAAGTCATCGTCCTCGTAGGATGCCAACCCACTCTTTTCTAATGCAGATGGTGAAATGAAACTATCTGTAGCACCATAATCAAATAAAATTTTAACATTGATATGATTTAGCGTACCTGATGACTCCACCACCATGGATTGATGTTATTCCTAGCGATTATTAACCGCTGCGTAAATCTGGTGGCTGCCACTTGCTCTTCCCATCGGGGCCTTTCCTTCTCTATGCAAAAATCCTTCTTGCAACTCTGGGTAGTCACACTGGTAATGGGGTCCTCCACATCCCCAACATGTAACACGAGATTGAACTGGTGCACTGCTCTATGATGGTATTTGAAATGAGTTCCTTCCCCTGGAGCCCCTGTCCCTACTAGCTACTCCTTGAGAAGGTTGTGGAACTGTCGACGTCGTTGGTGATGAATGGGATGCTACACTTGTTTCCATTGAAATACCTATGGAAATTGTCCTTGGTATGACTCTATTACCATAAGGAGGTGACCTAAAGTTCCCTCCTCTGGAGAAGGTCCTAGGGGCCTTCCCCACAAATCCAAGATGATGCAGAAAGGTCAATCGCATACCTTCGTTTAACCTCATGTGTTCCTCAGCATAACGTGCATTTTCAACTACTTCCTCTAAGGAAGATGGTTTCCACATCCGTGCCATGGCCCTTATCTTAGGGTTTAATCCATAGACAAACCATTCTGACTGTCATTGATCATTATCCATGTATGAAACATATTTCACCAACTCCATGAACCTGATCTCGTACTCTTCCACGGTCCTATTTCGCTGTACTAGAGCATGAAATTATCCCACCTACTATTCTTCGTAGTAATATGGTAGATATTTCCTTCGGAACCTCTCCTCAAAAAGTTCCCAAGAGACGGTGTTTGGGGTAAGGTGCAATTGCCTCTCCAGGTTGCACCACCAGTTCAAGGCACTGTCCCTTAACTGAAAGATTTCTATTTTCGCCTTTGATGTGGATGCATAGTCTCTTAAGGAGAAACATTGTGTCATTCCTTCCAGCCATGCCTCTGCATGTTCACTAGCATGACCCCCGGCAAACTATGGAAGTTTGATCTTCTGCAGTTATCTAGTGATGTCCTCAGGTGGAGGCCCTCCCCCTAAATCCCTTGACGCTTCAGGGTTACCCATTCCAGATGGTGGGGGCTCCACTTCAATCCCTGCTAGTTGATGCCCCTTTAAAGTCTCATTTATGGCCTCCAAAGAGCACAAAATGAGAGCTAATTCATGCAATGGTGGTGGCAGCGTTGGCAGTTCTTGTGACGATGCCCCTCTACCTTGATTTCCTCAAGTCCTAACCATCCTGTATAATTGAATCTGCATCAACCAAAATTTTGTCAGGGAGAGTCTAAGGAAATTCACATTTGCGCAAATTAAACTTGAAAACAAAGGGTTAAGCGTAAGTTGTTTTTTACTTGTTTATAAACAAACGTTACTCTCTTTAGGGTAAGTGGCTATGTCAGGGTTGAAAGCCTCTAAGCTCAATGTCTTTGCCTAAGAAAACTACTGACTCCCTTGCCTGGTAGCCATGCTAGCACTGTACCACACTTGCTAATCACCCTATCTTACCTTCTTAGCGCGCATGAAGCTCCCCCCCCGCTTATCCTAGTCTAAGTCCTTAAACTTTTCGTAAAACACTAATTAATTAGTCACTTTAATTAGTTTTAAATTTAAACTTGAATCATAAATTTAAATATAATTTAAACATAAATTTAAAACATTAATTACTAATGATTAATTAGTAATTCCATTCCAATGATTAATTACTTTTAATTAATCACATTAATTATACTTATTAAAGCATACTTAATCACCTTTGATTAATCATATTGTTATAACCCTAAATTGCACCATTCATGCTTACCTGGCATCAGGCCAACTCATTGCCCTTCATTGCCAAAGCCATGCTGAAAAGACTCTTCAAAAACCTCTTAAAACAAGTAATCCGCGCCCTAACCCATTACTGGGCACGTTGGAACGTTAGCAGGCCTTATACTCCACGCGTTGGAACGCTGGCTGGCCCACTACAGCCCGCGTTTACCTAACAAAGCAAAAAATCAGGAAAGTTTCCGCAGGGACTAAAGGCTCTGGGTCAGTTAACTGGAAATCCCAGCCATGCATGGCCGAGAGTTCGTCTAAAACCCTAGCTCCTTCTAGCCTATAAAAGAAGGGGTAGGGGTACTATTCAAGAGAGAAAAAATCATAGCAAAGAAACTCTGCCCAATTGTCGAATCCATTTTGTCCCAACCCTTTAGCCTTTCCTCAAGCTTTAGGAGAATTCAAGCAAAGAAGTTGGAGGACAAAGAAGACGAGGAGCCCAGGATCAGGATCGAGGAACGATGGCCGGTCTCTATAATCATTGTAAGTTGATTCATCTTGAGATTAATAAAAAGATACTTTTTCCGTCCCAAATGCACGAGTCTTATGTGTTTCATTTGATTTATGTTTAATCTCTAATCCTCTAGTAGAACAATAGCATGCATGCGTAGTTTTGTCTTGGTTGCAGGATCGCTTTTTGGAAGGAGCAGCAAAAGTAAAAGGATAAAGATCAACGGAGGATCTACACCAACCGTCGATAAAAAGGTTAGTTGGTTCTTCCCATGTTTGCATGTGAGAAAGGGTTTTAGATTTGGGGTAGAAGGTTAAAAGTAATTTCTTAAGGGTCATGATCTGCATGCAAGTGTAAGCCCTAGCTTGTTAGTCCGTAGGGTATAATTTCCCAACAACAGAATCGACCGCCAATCTTGGATTGGTTGAGACCTCAAACAATGATACTTAGCCAGATATTATTGTGCCAATTCAATTTTATGAACGCCTGTCAATGCCTAACCCAGTGATGGAACCAAACTCTGTTACTTCAACTGGGAATTCTTCCATTCCTATCACTGTTGCTACCACATGAGAAGCTTCTCCTAACTTGCCTTTGTCGACGGTTCGGGCCACCATGGTCTCGGACGCAACTACGTCGCACAGTGGACCGACCCCATCTATCGCGGCGACCACACCTCCTTACACACCTAGTGCGACAGGCCCACCGTTTTCATACGGTATGCCTAGTTCGGGTACAAGCCCTGTACTCACTTACTCCACTTTACAGACTTTGGGTCTGGGGGCAGGGAGCTCTAACGCTCCCCTGCAAGGTCATCTTGGGGGCCTTCCTATCCCTTTCAACGCTTTTCCTTATGTTGGAGGTCACATCCCTCCTTCGTCCCCTTTGCTTGGTGGTCCGCATCAGCAGTCCACTGGACATCCTGCACACACGAGTCCATTTGGAGCAGGGAGTCAAGGAACACCTGCGCAAACTTAGGTGATAGGTTCATCACTGTTTGTTTGGAACGGGACGTTTGGTAATAACACTTTCGCATCCGTTGCTTTCCCAGCTGGGGGCACACCCATTTTTGGACAGTCTACACCGGCACAGGGTACTATTCCTGCACCGGGGGCACATATACCAGGACCTTGGAACTCAGGACAAGGATCCGTTCCTTCCTCTGGAATGTCGATCTGGGGTAATTCTTTTCACAGTCAATGGAACCCCGGACAGACTTCTATGCCTCTCCCGTTGGGACCGGCATGGGGTAATCCTTCCCAAAGTCCGCCAAACACGATGAACGCCCAACATCCTATGTCTTTCATGGGGAATCAGCCAATGATGTCTCCTCAGATGCAAAACCCTTACGCTGGTCCGGGCCATGGTTTCTACCAGAACCCCGACTAGCAGCCAAACTTTTCCTGGCAACCTGGTGCCAGTCAAACTCCAGGACCCCTTTATCCAGGCTATCAACAGCAACCAAAACTACCATTCTTGGCGACGTTGCACTTGCCAGATTTGACACGGTTGTTAAATGATCCTATCTGTCATGATCCACGTTGGCCTCCTATGCCAACGAAGTTGCCTTCGGACATTCCAAAGTTCGAGGCCAAGCCTAACGAAGATCCAGGTGATCACGTGACTAATTTTTATCTGTGGTGTTCATCTAACTCACTGAAAGATGACTCTGTCCAATTGCGATTGTTTCAATGTACTCTTATTGGGAGTGCCGCGAAATGGTACATAGAGCTTGATCGTTCACGATACTCTTCTTTTAGCGAACTGGCGATGGCCTTCCTTAACCATTTCCACTTACCTGTGAGATACGACGTTGGCACAGAGTTGCTGGCCAATTTCGAGCAGACGATAGCAGACCATATCTCCGATCATATCTGAGAATGGCGACGCCGAAAGAGTCTTATCAAGGTACCAGTTCCACTAGCATTCCTGCTAGAGTGGTTCCTTAAGTCTTTAGTACCGCAATTATCTAAAGACGTTGCAACTTCTGGGGTTTTCTCTGAAGAAGATGCCATCATGAGGGCTCAACAGTTTGAGCTTATCTATTCTCAGTCTGGTTTACTGTACAACATCCTACCGGATGCACCACGGTCAATACTGGATAAAACCAGACAGAGAGTCGGACCACATGCCGATGGTATCGTTGGTTCAGCACAAACCAACCCCGCTGAGCAATTGACAAAACAATTGCAACAATTATCTATACAACACTCAGCGGCCAGCCAGACTACTACCTTGGCTGCTCCTCCTACCCAAACATCGTAAGTACACTCCGTACAGGCGACTAACCCAAAGGCCGCCCAGCAGCCTGAAGGGAAGAAAAAACAACGCAAAAAGGCTAAGGGGGATAAAAAACCAACTGATAATGCTAGCGAGGGAACCACGGAAAAGAGGAAGGAGAGGTATCCGTGCAACCTGTGTGCGGAAGACCACCCGACCCATTTATGCCCTCGGCTTGCGGAGGCCCAGAAGTTTGTCACACAACAACAACAAGCCGTGTTGACTAATCCCTTTCAGCATGGGCAAAATTTAACTCAAGCCTCTACAAGTGTCGAGGGGGGCAGTCAGGAAACCTTCCCTCATCCAAATAATTCATCTTCCGCGAACGTATATATGGTTAGGGGTGATGCTTTAATCACGACTAGAGAACACGACTATAGTAAACCAAGCGCCTCTGAGAAAGGTAAAGAATCTGAGACCCCGTCTCTTCCCCTACAAATCGAGAAGACATTGGGAGAAACGATGAAGCGCATTTCAAAGGGTGCGTTCAAGAGAGATTCTCACAACCCAAACGCAAGGGCCACCCAGAACTACTCTGTGGTGGAAGATTTATCACAAACCCCTTGTGCCATGTCTTCTTTGGAGGTCCTCCAAAGTTTCCCTGCTCAGAGGAAAGCCTTGTTGACTGCTCTAGGCTCTACTGAGACTTGTAACCCAGGTACCATCATGTTAGATACGACTGACTTGAAACCTCGTTTGCCTTACCACGTCGCATTTCAGATAGTAGTGGCTCACCCCACGAAAACGTTTACACGGAACATCTACCGCACAATGGTCGACGAGGGTGCTTCGACTTGTGTTATGTCGTTGGCATGCTGGAAAGCCATTGGTCAGCCCGAGTTGTCTCCCTCACCTACTCTCCTTACTGCGTTTGATGGTCGTTCTTTCCGACCACATGGCATCATTCCTTCTTTCCTTGTGCAGTTAGGGGGAAAGACTGTGTGCGTCGAGGTGGAGGTAGTCGATGCCCCCATCGACTACAATCTCTTGTTAGGTCGAAGTTGGACTTATGCTATGCAAGCGGTGGTCGCTACAGTGTTCTGAGTCTTGTTGTTTCCACATGAAGGCCGGATAGTGACCATTGATCAGTTGTCCTTCTCTCGACCTGACCCAGCCTTGGGGGCATCTACGGTTCCCATGATAGATAATCCTCAAGCCGGTGTCGTTAACATAGGAGTTGGTTTGTGTCCATCTTTGATGGGTACTTTCGATTACCCACCTCCTCATGGCGATGTCAAGTTTATATCAACTCACCACAAGGCTGAGATTTTTCATGTTTCGTCGTTTCGCATGACTTACTTTCAGGATCCATGGATTCTTCCTTCCCCATCAGCCACGATGGATGAGACAGGGCACGCTGGCATGTCCATGCCCTTGTCGGCCACTGAAGTAGCATACTCTTTAGTCCAGAAAACTTCGGCTACTCTTGATCCGACTCCCGCACAAGAGTTGGTTCCACTTCTTGAGCCTATCTGGGCTCAGGGTTCTCTTGCTACCACCGATGCGTTAGACTTAGTCTTGCCTTCTGACGAAGCTGTAATCGAAGCAGTGACTAGTCCGGACAAACCTTGGGATGATATTCATCACAGATCATATTTCCTCCCAGAGTTACACCGAATCGAGGTAGGAGAATTCCCTATCACCATGACGGGAGATCAGCTATGTCCTATTAACCTCTTAGCTACACAGGAAATTTATGTTGAGGGAAATATGGCGACTATCACTGAAAATATACCTATCAATATCTCCAAAACCCCTGACGTCATAGACAATGTTTTCGTCGGAGCATACAGCTCCCCCGAGGAGATGCCAGGCATTGACCCACAAAGTGTCGATCATGAGATACCTTTGTTGTTTTTCAAGCTCACTTCGAGATCCGAAAGCAACATCCGGCGAGACTGCATTTATGCTTTTCGATCTCGTCCGGATTAACTGAGAAAAGTAACCATTATGGAGTC
>JZKD02S0437993.1:164480-188631 GCA_000966675.3 Picea glauca
GCCCTAACATAAAAAACATCCATATGGTGGCCTAGATACAAAATGGAGGTAGTTGGTCAATCATTGACCACTTCCACCCTCACCACCCTCAGGAGCATCCTGGAAATACATATTTCTTCTATTGCTTGAGGAAGCACCTCGATAGGTTCTAGACCTGAGCATGCTTCGATGCTCTAGAGACTACACAAAGAATAAACATTGTTATAAGTTTTTTTCCTCAATGAATTAATAAAAATACAAAATGATACTTTGTAAGTTAACCTAAGACAACTCACCACATATGCTATTATTAATTGTGAGGGTGTTACCCTCCTCCGTGACCCCAGTTTCTCCATGATGCCACCCTACATCAGTTACAAGGATCAATTCAATTAAACAAATATGAATAAAATCAAATTCATGAAACATAAAAAAATTATCATCAATGCATTATCTCACCATGAATATCTCAGGCCTCGATGGAGATTCACTGGAAGATGGAGCACTAGGTTGTACAACCCGATCCGAGACAACCTCTACTGTGGCAATATCGGTTGATGGGGTTGATGGAAATGATGAGGGTGGGCTGCGATGGACCCCATAAGCTGTACAAGTGATTGCAAATCTCTAGGCCTAGAGAAAGGTAACCTAGAAACAACGTCCAAGTGCTTAGGGAGTGCAATAGTACTATAGATAGAAAAAATATCTACAACCTACATACATATTAATAAAATTTAACTATTAATACCAACTAGTAAAATTTAAAAACATAAAAAAAAAACAATTTAAGAATTATACGATATTTAACTCTACACATGATACATGTGATGCATGTGACTTGTCCATCCTATATGGACATTCCCTAATATTTCCTAGTCCCAAATCCTATAGAAACACGAGAACATTAAAAATTTGAGGATGCCATAAAATAAAGAAATGACTATGGTGAATTTATCATATGTGACACATACCTGCGTGTGGGGTGCACCCAATGAATAAGATTCCTCTATTTCTGCATCAGTGGAGGGGCTATGCACTGATTCATCCATCAGTGTAGAGGGTCTATTTCTAGGACGTAACAAATGCAAAACAACATACAATAAAATATTGATATAAATACACATAATACAAAATAAATATATAATGATGAAGAACATTAAGAGGCTTACTATACTAACCTCCTCCATGAAGCTACGTTTTCCAATGGGCTCTATAGGCCCATAACATGTATGCCCGCAACTCGAGCATCTGTGAGGTTCAAATTGATGGCTTCTATGTCCATGTTCCCTCTCCTCACTGTAATATGTCATGCATGTTGAACCTCCAACCCCTCTATCAATGTCATTGGTCAACACCTCCTGCCCAGATAGTGCAACAAAGCTATTGTGTTGTACTAGGCTACGAGTCAATGCTGAAATGGCTATCTTTACATGTTGCAAGCTCTCAGCAACAGGAGGATGCTAGGTAGGGGGGGTCAGGCCTTCACGTGGGGGGACAAGGACCTAACACGGGGTCACGCCTGACATGCTCTTGGTCCTGTGCGGACCCTAGACCCACCCCATGGAAGTCTCCAATGTCAAAGTAGTTGACATGCTTACCCAAAATAAACTCAACCCATAATTTTCTCATAAAATAGAAGGGAATCTCCCTGTTATTGCAGGGAGGTTTATCAAAAACCATATACCACCTATCCATCCAATTTTGACTAATTTGGGAATGGATGCACCAATCTCTAATTGTTCATTCCATTGGATCACTTTCAATAAGAAAGTTAAGTTGGAGGAAGGGTGGGATGACCCATCCTTGGGCTCTAATTCAAATAATTGGCTGACCCTTTCCTAGGCTCCCCCCCCACTAGATTACTATTCTTGAGGAGGGGTTAGTGGACCCTTTCATAGGATTCCCTTTCACTATAATAAAATTCTAGATGAAGGTTACACCTCTACGAGAATGTTGAACTCTAGAAAGGTTCACAAGACAATTCCTTGACTACTCAAGATGAGAATTATATTCTCAAAGAAGGCTTCACCATCCATTTCTTGAGATGAGAAGCCAAATTAGTTTGAATTTTATGTAGTTTGTAATTATTTTTAAATTTTTTATTAAATTTGAATATTTAAAAAAAAAAAAAAACAGTGTGTTGTATTTTTCTACTTATTATTATTTTTCTTTAAGATTGTGATGACATTAATATATTTTAACACCTCTTTGTTACAAACTCCATCATCCACATTTGAAAGATCCAAGAAGTCATCCATAATTGTAAATATCAACACCATGCACATCCATGTAATAATAAGTGAAATTAGTAGCAATTGCTTCTTAAAAATGTTGTAATATAGTAGTGAGATTAAATGCTTTGGGGTTTTTGACATTTATGAATTCATGTGTGGCAAAGTTATATGGTCAAAATTCTCATCAATCATGTGAAACTATAACTTTTGTTAAAATTCATACTAAACTTGGAAAATAATTTCAATGGAAAAAAATTAAACTTTCTACTTATTAACTTACTCCATATTAATATTATGCCTCAAAAAATATCAAAATCTTTAACTAACTATCTATTTTTTTATAATAAAAGATTTTTATCCTTAAAAAAATAATTTTATAAAATTAAATAATTGTATAAATATTATTATTAATTTATTAATACAAATATTATAATGAAACACAAGATTTGAACAATTTATTTTATTAAGAAATGCTTCTCATATATATCTAATAACAATTGTACATCTCTTAATATGAAAAAATTTAATAAAATAAAATGAATTTACAATATAAAAAATTTAATAAGATAAAATAGACTTATAATATTCAATTATTTAACAAGTGTGTACTTCTTAATATGAAAATACATTAAAAATGAGGTAAAGTAAACTTATACTAATACTAATAATAATAATCTATTTTTAAGGTCACGACACATGTTCTTAACCATTAAACCCACTTACAGTCAAATTCCTTCAAGTGAAAAATTACAAATGAAAATTAACCACAATTACATTTAACACAAACATAATTACAAACACAAAACATATTCTTAAAAAAAACTTTATCAATATCAATATCCATATCCCCGGATGGGGTGTCAGGGAGGGCGATGTGGCAAGATATGAACGAGGGCGAGGGACAACGTGGCATGGAGCCACGTGATGGGCTCATGCCATAGCCCACCACCCCACTCGGCGTTTAATGGCGTTTTAATTTGATGCGAGGATGCATTAACACACTAGTCCTTTCCTCCTCGCCGCGAATTTGAATGACGTCGTCCATTATGTTTATCATTTACCTATGTATGTAGGCTGCCATGCTCTTCGCTTTGCAGCGCAGATCTACGTCTGATCCTTCTCGCTGGTGCAACGCGTTCCTGGTCTTCTCCTTACACCGAGTGCCCTTCCTTTTCTCAGTCCACTGCACAGAACTCTCCATGACTCGACCCCGAGGCAGACCGAGGCGAGGCTCCCCTTGGAAGCCTCGAAGACCCTCGATCACACCTCCTGATTCAACCTCAGCTGACTCCTCCCCTCCAAGGCAGTCCAGGCCTATCCCTGTCTCTTTGCATGCCCCGCAGCTAAGATAGCCATCTTGCGTACACCAATCTCAATTTTGAGGCTTTCTCACGACCTCTTAGCGGTTCCTTCCAGCTCCACAGCTTCCGACAACCCGTTGGGCAGCCTGGGAGGTGACCCTTATCATCACAATGCGCACAAGAGGGAAGGTCCTTGTTTCCCTGAGAGCGTTGACAGGGTGCAGTTCGCAGAAAGCATGGCTATCTTGCATGATTTGGTATTTGAGCTTCGACAAGAGATAGCGGACTTTCAATACCATGTCCAAGCAACAGAGGGGAAGGTGGCCAGCTTTATGCAAATTCTCTCTTCTATGCACGAGGCCTTATTCACGGCCACTGGCGACACCAGCCCTAAAGAGAACCTCACAACCGCTAAAGACGAAGCTCAGGACAAAACGCAGACTCCAGAGGCAGTAGGCAGGAAGCAGGAGGACAAAACGCAGACTCCAGAGGCAGCGGGAAGGAAGCAGGAGGAACGCAAGGATGACAACATGGACCCTGCATGCACTGACGAAGCTGGCGAGCAATGGGACTATGGCGTGACGTACATCGAGGAAGAGCCGTGGCCAGGCGACCTACCAGCCGACTGGCCCAGCTAAAGCCCAAGTGTATAATTTTTAGAGTATGTCTGTTGGCTTACCTTCTCGACCTGAAAAGATAAACATTATTAATTATTTTTTCTGATGTTTTAATGCTAGACTTGTTTAGTCAAGGCACTGGTTGGGCTAGCTAGACTGGTTTCCCCATGCCGGGGCAGTCCAGCAATTGTAGCCCGAATCTAGCTGTATTTTGGATCTCTGCTTCAGACTTTCGAAGGATTTAATATAATATTACCTCTTACTTCAAAAAAAAAAATATCAATATCCATATACATCCTTCACCACTGCAACAAACTATCATTATAAAATTTAAACATTAAACTCTTCCAATAAATAATATCATTTAATACATAAAATTTATTATTTTTTAAAACCTTTACAATGCCAATGCCACGTAAACATAAAAAAATGTGGCATAACTGATTAATTTTTGAACTTTTACCACACGACATAAGCGTGTAACATATATTTTAGAATTTATTAATTTTTGAACTTTTACCACACGACATAAGCGTGTAACATATATTTTAAAATTTATTAATTTTTAAAACCTTTACAATGCCACGTAAACATACAAGAGTGATGTGGCATAGTTGATTAATTTTAGAACCTTTACAACCCGACATAAGCGTGTAACATATATTTTAAAATCTTATTGACATACATAATATGGTTGTGTATGCATGTATCCATCGTTATGGCTAATAAACTGAAGCCACTTTTTACCGGACAGAGAAATTTATTTGTATATTTTTCGGCAGCAAAGCAATAATTATGTCGAAAGGCGTACACCTATTGATAATGGGCAGATTTAATAGGGGTTTAGTGCTTAATAAGTTTTCTATGAACATGATTAAATATGGCTGGAATATTTTTAGTAGTCACACAAAATAAATGGTTGTGATTTTAATCATTAACTTCCTAGCTATTATAAAGACATTCGTTTATGTGTTTACTTTTTTACATTTACCTAATCATATTTAAAAATTACTTTAATAGATAATTGATTGCCACTTAAGTGATTAACATAAATTAAAATATTAACATCAGATAAATGAAGCCCAACAGTTTATTTGTTAATCAATAATAAAATTTAATATATTCTTTTAAGGATTCTTTTCATCTTATCAACCTTTGACGTTGATCAGTCACAATTATGTGGCTATGCTAGTTAGCCTTTTATGAAACCTCTAATGCCTTTCATCGATTATCATCTCCGAACCTAACAAACATGATTAAGATGAAGTGCCAACAAAAATGGAATCTTTAAAATTCTGTTACTCATGAAAAAGATGTATGAAACAAGTCACCATAAACCCATTTAACTCCCATCAAATTATTTATTTATTAATTAATTAATAAGTTACATTTACTCATACTCTCATTCAAATATCACATAACAACAAAATGCATCTCACAACCCAAAAAAAACTTACCCTAAACCTAATGAATTACCTAATTAATCTTACTTTTCATCCAAGTGTTACAGAAAAGAGCGAGAGACCTCACAAGATCAAAAGACACCTTCCCTAACCCTAAGTCTACCCCTCGGGCTCCACATGTTGAATGAACAATAAAATAGTTGGGGTTGGGAGTTTGTTCTGATGCTCTTCCTCTACCAACAAGGGTTTTTTTCAATCCTTGTTGTGTTTGACAATCCTTCTTGTGTTGTGTTTGACAATGGTTGCTAAAAATTATGGTCTCCATCAGTGTTACATTATTTGCGTTTGACATTGATGACTTTGAATTTTAAATTAAATGTTACATTTTTAATTATTTGTAATTTACAATGGAGACTTTGAATTTTAAATTAAGTGTTACATTATTTGTGTTTGACGATGGAGACTTTGAATTTTAAATTGTAGTCAACAATGATGGCTTTGAATTTTAGATTACTTTCCTTATTTAAAGGTTTCTTGAACAAGTCCTTTTATTGAAGGTAGGATGATTCTATAGATCTTTATTGAAAAATCTACACGAGCTACTGAATTGAATGTGTTAGTTTCCTACTGGGAGCAAATAAAGTAACCTAATTTAATTTTATTTTATTTTATTAATGAAATATATTATTTTATTTTAAATTAAACATAAATTTGTAAAATTTTATTGTTTGAATTTAGATTTAATAGAGTTGTTATCAGTTAATTGTATATTAAAAGAAAACATTTTTTCTTTAACAAAATAATCATTTTTTTGTTTCCGCAAAAGTTTGTGGGATCCCACCTGGCTTGAGCCACACCAACCCTTAATATGGTTGAATTTTTTATCTTGACAAATTTAATATCAGGAAGTACCTTAATAACACAGTCCAACCGGTATCTTTAACATCACAGAGTATCTTAACAACACACTCAATCACGAATTACTCTACACCTAAAGGACTTTTATGTCCACATATTTAAACTAAATTAAAAGTTAACAAATAATTAAACCATAACACTCTCAGCTAATCATGATTATCTGCGGGACTGTGTTTCAATCTATTCTAACGATGGTAGTAGAAACCATTCTGTCGAGGAGTTGGCAGCAGCTCACTGTCACCCCAATGAAAAAGAAGCCCTGCGCACTGTTGAACTCGATAGCTTCCCTTCTCTTCACGGCGTGGGATGAAAGGCCCCGATGAAAACGAAACCCTGGCCGCGGCAGCGCTTTTCAACCCTTTTTTCCTGAAAACATGTATCAGAAATTGAAGGGCATTTATTCAGCAGCTCTTTTCAACCTAATAAAAGATAATTTTAACCAATACTCCAAATATAAATAACAGCCACATAACTGGCTGATCAACGACGATAGGCTATTACAGCGAGTATTGGAGGGGTTTGGGTGTGGCTTGGAAGGCGTCCAGGCATGCATTAGTGGGAGGCTGTTGAACAACACCTGGTAAGGAATTTAGATGGTATCGGTTAAAAAAATGGAAATAAAAAAATTTAAATGCGGTAAAAATCAAAGTATAGTAAAAGTGGTTTGTAAAGATATTAATCCTTCTTAATCATTTAAATGTGACAATTATATATCCTTACAATGTGATTAGGTAAATGTAAAAAAGTAAACATCTTAAAGGATGTCTTCATAAATGTTTATGAACAATAAATCTGAGTCATTGTGTCCATTGTCCATAGATGTAAGTCTATAGCCTTAATTAATAATTAAAATATTCATTCTTATCCAATTAATACATAATATATAATCTAATTTAATTATAATTAAAATGATCATTAAAAATATCCAAATAGACCTAAGCTTCAATCCATACATAAACCTGAACGCTAATTCTGGTTGTACTTTGAAATCTGTAGAGTAAAAAGCATAATTAATAATAATAATAATTCATTTTTAAGGATCCCCTCAGCTCAAAGATTTGACTGGTAAAATCTACGGATATATACATACCCTACCCCTGCTGGATTTGAACTTGTGACCTCTCATTTTTAAGGACCCCCTCAGCTAAAAAATTTGACTGGTAAAGTCTACGGATATATAAAGACCCTACCCCTACTGGATTTGAACTTGTGACCTCTTAAGCTTTCAAGCGTTGGGGTGATATAAATGCCCCATATACAACGCCTCTCTTCACAATAACAAATTTAGTATTTTCCTGTGGAGGGCTAGTTTGTCAAAGGTTCTAAATTTTTTTTCGCAGTGTGAGTATTCCACGTTTTCCACACCCTGCAACTAAAAAACCCGTTCGGTACGCCCGCTTCCTGAAATCAACGGGGTCTTGGAAAGTGAATCTGAAAATTAGTGCTACCAATTGAGCTTTACAGGGCCATTGGCTGAAGACGAAGAAGGTGAGTATGACGATGGATCTGCAACAATTAATGTGCAGCGTGTTACTTATCGTCTGTGTATGTACGCGTTTACACTTAGTAGCCGCTGATCCGGAGACTTCCATGGTTTGGAGCGATTGTGGGAATAGCGGCAATTACGTATATAGAAACGGTAGCGCGTTCCAGCGTAATCTAAACAAGGTTTTGGATTCATTGGTGAGGAACGTTTATCCCAGCGGATTCAATACCTCTAGTGTTGTTGGCGGCGGGCAAAACAGCAATAGTACGGTTTATGGGCTTGTCCAGTGCAGGGCAGATTTAGATTCCTCCGATTGCAAACAGTGCACATCCACGGCCAAAGCAAATCTTGTCCAGGGATGCCAAAACACTTCTGGATTCATTCAACTAGATGGCTGTTTCTTACGTTACGACAATCATAATTTTTACAACGATATTGAGAGTCGGCAGAATAGGCCAATAAGTGTTCTTTGCAATACTGGGAACAGCAGTCAACCACAACAGTTCACAAATGCCGTGAAAGCCCTGCTCTCAAATATTACCATTAAAGCTGCACAGAGTCCCAAACTTTTCGCCGCGGATTCAGTCGCTGCGCCTTCTAGTTTAACCGAGAATATCTACAGCTTAGCGCAGTGTTGGAGAGATCTGTCCCGGACAAGCTGCGGATCGTGCTTAACTTACGCCTTCGAAAAGATATTGTCATGCCAAACTGGAGCTCTTGGGGCACAATTCGGATATCAGAACTGCTATTTGCGTTACGAGGTTTATGGATTTTTCAACATTTCAGTTCTCTCGCCGCCGCCAGCACAAAGTCCTCCCGTATCCTCTGGTATCTTCTTTCACATAATTTACCATCATAAGCGCTATAGTGGTTAATTTCAGGTGAACTAAACACAGCTTTGTTACTATGATGTTTTGTACAAAGGTGCGGAAGGAAAAAAACCTAAGGTGCTTGGCATAAATCTCGGCGTAGTAGCCCGCGCTTCGCTTGGATTTATTGCAGACATAGGCCTTTCGGGGTGGAGTTATGTCTCTCGTCTGAAACGTCGGGAACAGATTTATCGAACCAGAGGTCCTGAATTTGCTGTTAAATCTTCAGTGTTAAGGATTTAGATGCGATAATTAGCTTGGTTCTTGTGAACTCTTCATCTATTTCTTTACCAAGACAAAATTGACGCCTTGTAATTATTTGCGCAGGTGAGGAACGAGAATCTATCTCTATAGCGAAACCGGAACTCATTTTCAAGTACGATATTCTGAAGGAGGCTACCTCCAGTTTTAATGAAGAGAAAAAGCTTGGCAAAGGAGGTTTTGGATCCGTTTTTAAAGTAAGAGTTTACCGTTGTCTTCAATTATATTAGATATTTGGAGTAGTATCTTTGACGGAGAATAGAAATAATTTTGAAGTTCAAGGATCTGCAGGGGTTTCTCATTAATGGCAGAGAGGTTGCAGTTAAACGGCTGTATATGAGCTCAAGGCAAGGAGACGCTGAATTTTTAAATGAAGCGAATCTCATCAGTCCTGTTCGGCACAGGAATCTAGTGAAATTGCTTGGTTGCTCCATTGAAAGCTCAGAAAGGCTACTAGTTTACGAATACCTTCAGAACAGTAGTCTCGACAAGATTCTATTCGGTTTTTTCTCGTCCATTAACTACTTCATCGCTGCATGGATCCTGGATTCGTTCGAGCTTGTAGATGTATCTTTCTAATGTTTTTTATGTTATGCATTGCAGATGCAACAAAACATCATTCACTTAATTGGAAAGAAAGGTACGAAATTATAGTTCAATCTGCACGTGGGTTGGCATATTTTCACGAGGAATCTCAGATTCGGATCATCGACAGAGATATTAAAACGAGAAATATTTTACTGGATGATAAATACAAACCCAAAACAGCAGACTTTGGGTACGCCAGATTCTTTGTAGAAGATCAGAACAGCTTTAGCACTAAAATTGCAGGATCTTTGTAAGAATTTTCTCTACTGTTCAATCTCTTGAGCCACCCAAATAATTCATTTGATAAATTGCACTGCATGAACCAATTACCAGTCATAGATTTGAATATATTCTCTACTCCCTGTTCAATCTCTTGAGCCTGACTAGTAATTTATTTAATAAATTACAGTACATAAACCAGTTACCAGTCATATCTGAATATGGATGATATATTTTTTAGAGGGTTAAAATACCAATATTTGATTGAACGCGACATTGTGCAGTGGTTACATGGTCCCTGAGTACGCTTTACGGGGACAACTAACAAAGAAATCAGATGTATTCAGCTTTGGAGTGCTCGTACTTGAGATTATCAGTGGAAGAAAGAATCAGACCTCGATTGAAGACATGGAGTTTCTTATCGAAGGAGTATGGTTCATGTGGATCTCATCTTTCCAGTGCAAATTATCTAAAATATCAGTAGTATTATGATCCCTTTTTTAACTTAAGTTTTATGTTTTGTTGATATTGTCCAATTACCAGACATGGAGACTGTATAAAGCATAGAGAGCTTTAGAAATTATCTATCCTGCATTGAAGGGAAGTTATTCGCGGGAGGAAGTTATTCTCAGTTACTCGGCCGTGGGAAGAGCCAAATTGTACGACACCTTCGGACACCCATTCTGCATCTGCTGATCCTTCAGCAAGCATTCTGGAGCATGCCTCTTGGCAGTAGCTTTATTTCCTTTATTATACCTGCAGATGGGTAGATTATACTGCAACCTTTTTAAGTCAAATTAGTTTAAACTTTAAATAGTTTGTAATTATTTTTAAAAAGTTTATTATTATTTTGTTTTTTTCTACTTATTACGTTGAAAGGCTTATATTTATTGGTAAGGGCACTATTAATGACTTTTTAATCTAAAATTTTAATTTGTTGGTTAACAATTGAAGATGCTGGCATATTCTTAGTGGTCTTCCCAAATAAATGAATGTGATTTACTTTTCATAACTTCCTTGTATTTTTGAATGAATCCCTTAACCTGTTTAGTTTTTAACATTTACCTAATCATATTAAGAAATTACTGTAGGACCATATAATTGCCGCATTTGGATTATTAACGGGCACTACTTCAACTTCCTTCTCAGCTGTCCATGCCTCTCAGTTGTCCGCCTTTTAATTTTCTAGCGTGAATATCTTTCGGTGTTCTTAGCCGATACCTTTAGACATTCTCAACCGCGAGTTAACAGCTGTGCTAATTGTTATTTTGTTTTGACATTGTGATTATATCTAATATTTACTAGCACAATTACATTATAAAAATGATATTGATATATAGATAAGCCTTATTTTAAACTTTATAATATGGTTGTGGTAGTATAATTATAATGTATACATAATATCACTCATTTAATATAATGCACAATACTTTTAGAAAAAATTAATAAAAATGTTATTCCTTTAATCAATAAAATTATTAAATTTTTAATAAAATATGAAAATTGTAAATTTCTAACCTCTAAAATTCAGAATTAAAGTTGAGCTTTTTAAAAATAAATTTACATGTAAACCAAGTTTAAATCAAAATAGCCTTTCTAAATTGGATAATTGAATGATATCAAAAGGATGAAATCAAAATTTTCTATGTAGTGTGTTTTTGAATTAACCATTAGTGGTAAAATTGAATGTATTCACGTTCGATAAAAAGTTTTCTCCTTCGATTTAGTCTCACGCACTTCACTTTAAGATTTATTTTTTATTTAATATTTGTCATGTTTTAATTTATACATGAAAAGTTGAACATAATTTAATAAAACTGTGTTTGTGTTTATAGAGGAAAAGTTTATAGGGAATGGACATAATCAAATAAATATGTTTTTTCATACAAAGAAGTTAATAGGTGAAATCATTATGTTTTTTCATACAAAGAAGTTAATAGTTGAAATCATATTATGAAGACTAAAAATATTCTGAACATATGAAATCATGTCCATAAAATCACCTATACGATTAAAATCCCCTCTTTATTTTCAATAGTTGTAAACCTTTCCATCTATATTAAATATTTTATGCAAAGGCAAATTTAATTTCACAACTCAATGTAACTTTAATTCCTTGACGATATGGCATGAGGTTTTTGGTTGTCATTTTTCGTAATATCCAATTTTTTTTTGTTTCAAGAGGTTTAATAAGAACAAATATTACCCTACTTCCAACCGACTTAATTGTAACAGAAATTCATGAAAACTTGCTCTGCTGCAAACCAACTTATTTAAGAGAAATTCACTAAAACTTGTGCTTACTATTTTCCCTCGTAGAAACTATGCTTACATGCCATAAAATTCTGTGAAATTTAGAGTGTTCATTTCCCAAAATGTTGCAAATTATTTAAATGGCGCCCTAACGAAACACAGAGAGGATAAGGCATTAGTGCATACATCTGAAGTTACAATGAGAACACATGTGCCTGAACATGGA
This sequence comes from Picea glauca, assembly GCA_000966675.3. Lineage (NCBI taxonomy): Eukaryota > Viridiplantae > Streptophyta > Pinopsida > Pinales > Pinaceae > Picea > Picea glauca. Next base: position 176,835 of record JZKD02S0437993.1, read on the forward strand.
GTTAAGCTTTTAACCTCGAGCTTTGTTAACTCAAATACTTAAAAAATTCTTAACTATCATTTCCCGTGGAAGTTATTACCTTGCTATAACAATGTAACATGAAAATTTGAGTGTAAAATTAAAAAAAATTATACCATTAATCTTAATTCTTAATTTATCATGTTTTTAAAGGGATCAAATCTCTCAATGTGTAAACCTTCTTTTAGAGTGAAAATGTTGAGGAAAGGTTTGCACCTCGATGGATTTATACCTCTCTCATGATAGATCCAAAGTTAAGATGGCGATAATCTGTATCTATATGTATATGTTTACTTTGAAATTTACATCATTATGAATCCAAATAATAACAAAGTAACAATGTTTGGCAATGAAGATGCTGAATAATAAAAAAATGAAATTGTTAAGATATTGAATAACATATATACTACATCATATCATTAAGATGTTATATGATGAAGATATTAAATAACTCATATATTACATAGTAATTGATGTTAATCTATCTGTTGGGCAGTGCAAGCATAAACAAGTATAGATAAACATGAATTCAAACACAGAATAACAATCACACATAGGAGACACAGGTTTATGTGGTAAAATCCTTAGGGTGAGGGAAACATCCACGTGACAATGGCAACAACATTTTATTGCTTAACAAGAGATTACAGCTAGCAGGCCTAGAGAGGGCTTGAAGCCCCTTGCTCACAATCTGCCTCTCAAGCATACATATTTATACAACCTCTCCTTCAGTTATACAAAAATGATTACATTAATTGCTGTCCCCTTCTTTTGATGATCAATTTTAACTAAATCCAACAATACAATATTGTTGAGGAAATCATGAACCACTTTAACCACAATTGGTTAATTGGTTGTCACATTCCAACCATCTCCACCTTGACAATCAATTTCCCTGATACCATGCCATTGTACATTCATCACCTTCTTGCAAGTTAAAGATAGGTGATACTAGTGCATCCAAAACCGAAGCACCCATTTCATTGCTCCACCTGGATTTGTCACGTGACCACTCACAACACCAACTGCACGTGAAATATCTCATCCTTTCATCACAATCATAAATCTTTCTACTAGCACACTATACATGAGACATATAACCCTGTTCTTTTTCATTACTCGGACACAAACCTGAAGAAAACTTATAATGGAAATATTTTACCAATTTCACATCATTCATACCGAATTTCCCGAGTATCGTTAACATGTAATCAAGTTGTGATAACCCAAAACTTACCATCAATCCCGTCTCTGTGAGTTTCTATGCTCAAGATTGTTTTGCTGCTCCCAGATCCTTCATCTCGAACGTCCAAGTCAACTGAGCCAACCTGTTGATCTTTAACCATGCTACTGCTTGCTACAAGCATATCATCAAAAATCTAAACACCAAAATAGTGAGTAGCATAAACACAATGGTTACATTGACTTCTTGTAAATATTGGCTCACCATAAAGGAATCAACTTCTTGTACCAATTTCCTAGATGCGCTTTAGGTCATACAATGAATTCTTGAGCTTGCAACCAAATCTTCTGTTGCGATCCTGAACACCTTCAGTGCTCCACCTCAAATATTGTGTTTGATACCTTCGCCAAAAAACCAAATGAAGCCAACCAAGTAAGCTCGACACAAGCTCACCTCCAGGAAAATTTCAATGGAGTCCCATAGCTCCACCTTAACATGAACGTTTCCTTGACCAAATATGACCAAGTCGACCAAGTAAGCATTCATTGCTTACCTCCAAGCCAATTTACAATATAGTTTTTTCCTAGCCTAAACAAGCTTCATTACATGCAATTTCATGGACATTAAACTATGGGTAACAAACATGACCCGAAACCCACCCCCTAACACCTAGGTCTATGTCTAGAATTTACCAGCGAAAAAACAGGGGTACGCATGCCTGCCAAGGTCTTACATCAGTATGTCCAATTACATGCAATATTTAAATTACAAATCTATTAAAAATAACAAATGTTCACATGGTTTCCACTACCGCCATCCCATTTTTCCATACCATGCTCGCCTTCTTGACGATTAACATGTCCATCTCATCACAACCTCAAGTCAAATCAACAAACTCCCATGCACAGACCTAGTGCTTGCTACCACCAGCTGCATATTTCAAAGGATGGCAACTCTATCAAATTGAAGAGACAACCGACACATCATCTATTTTGTGGGTGACAAGAATAAACAAGGCTTGCAACCCTGTGAAAATGGTGCACTAGAAGAGCACAAAGCCTTCCCACTTTCAACTCCATGGATATACAGAAGTGATCCCGACCCCAAACAATCAGGCCATCGATCCATGTAACCAACACCAGTGGTTCAAAATGTGACCACATTACTTGAATCTTCTCAGGACAACATGCAACCAAAAACTAATCCAGCCGCATAATGATAAGGAGAGTTCTGAAAAATTCATTGCCAATGGTGCTGGTGGTAGAGGATTCCCTTGGCTCATTGCTCGACTCTGCGTGAGTGCAACCTCGAAGTTATTCTTGTCCATACTCTCCTAACACTGATGCCTCCACATAATCACAACCTTGGATCTAGATTCTTGATAAAACACTAGCTGCCTCATGTGATCTTCAGGATTACTCTAGCATTGAGCACATCCTCCAGGGTCTCCACCACACCAGAATTGTCTGTTCTATCTTGAATTCTTCCAGATCCATGCTCCAGACCAACTTGATCCTCCGTTTGACCCTCCAAAACTTTCCACCAAAATTACGTCCTCTTTGCTCGTGTTCCTTTACACAAGAATTTGCTCAGAAAACACACCTGCAATTCCTCTCAATCATTGTTCAATTTCATGCTAGAATATCTCCACCAGAATATAGTTCTGGCTCTCTTTTTGATGAGATGCAAAAACACCTTCAACCGTAGGTTTCTAAGCACTGGTCACAACTCTTGTAAAGAAACGTGATCCACTCATAGGCTCCATCAAAAGGACCACCATGACTCTCGTTCACAGATGACATGTGATTTTCTTTTTCTTCGCATCCTGGACCACACACCCTTTTCACACTGCAGGCATCCTTACTCGACGCTTTTAACTGACATATTCTAGTTTGCAACGACGACCTCCACACAGGCGTGGGATTTTCCTCATCAACTACTCTTTTACATAGAACATCGTTGTCCATGCGGGTTACAACGAAAATTCCCTTGGCCTCGATCTTCACAAACAAGAAATCTCAATGGTTGGTCTCTATGGCGGCATAACTAGGCAGATCTCTTCATGTGGCCACAATCTCTGGTCCAGAATGGAGAGTCACATGAGTGCAACAACCATTCCAAGTGAGAAAATCATGTTCACCTGCCATTTCCTGACACCCAAAGGATGTTTCCACCCAACCGCATTTCTCTTGTTCCGCACAGTTATGAAGCATCCCCGAGATTGGGGATTTTCCAATCCAACAAATCCCTTTCTATTCCTCCTCCTCAGTCGCCGAGGAAAATTCTTCCCCAACCTCACTCTCAAATTTTCCCTTCCTTTACGCATCAATATTCCTTGCGGATAAAAATAAGGTCTGTGATTTCCTTCGCTGCCACAATGAAATGCTCCAAAAAACTAGCATTTCTTCCACTCAACGCACATGCAGGCTCAACGATTTCAACAGGGTTATCACTCATCGGCTAAGTTACATGACACATAATTGTTTCCAAATATACTAGAGTTCTGTTAATAGTTGATTCCCACAACTCAACGCTAAATCTAGATCTTCTTGTCATTGATCTCCTCTAGATCGAACATTCTAGCCGCCTCCATATTTCACCCAACGCCATGGGAGTCTTCCACAGAAATCAACAGAGATGTGGGCACATCCTCTGTTTCCCCTCTCTATCTGCAACCTCTGATTTCTCCATTGTCTTCTTTCCTACGTAGCCTCAACGATATCCCCTTCATGTCCTCACAGGCATGCCAAGCGCTGCTCTTTCTACTCTGCTATTGCTACTGGTTCTTTGATACCACTATTGGGAAGCGGAAGCATAAAAAAGTACAAAGAAACATGAATTCAAACACAGAATAGAAATCACACATTGAAGACACAGGTTTACGTGGTAAAACCCTCAGGATGAGGGAAACATCCACAGGACAATGGCAACTACATTTTATTGCTTAACAGGAGATTACAACCAGCAGCTTGGAGAGGTCTTGAAGCCCCTTTCTCACAATATTCCTCTCAGGCATACATATTTATACAACCTCTCCTTCAGTTATACAAAGATGATTACATTAATTGCTGCCCCCTTCTTTTGTTGATTAGTTTTAACTAAATCCAACAATAGAATATTGTTAAGGAAATCACGAACCACTTTAACTACAATTGGTTAATTGGTTGTCACATTCCAACACTATATTTTTCCTGTTTTCTCTTAAGAGACCCACATCGACACACTTTCCAATATTTTTATATTGATCATATGGAAATGGAGGTTGAAATTGGAGACCATGTAAAACTTTAATTGGAGATATTGCACTAAAAAAAAGACCTTGAGGAATTTTAAACCTCCCCAGTTTTTCACTTTTTATATATCTTAATATTATAATGGTTTTAATGTGCAAATACTAATAGATAAAATATAGGACTTCAACTTATATATTTGTTTTGAAATTGATTTTCATTGGATTAATGCTAAATTCATTACCCTTGATAATTTGTTGTATCTCACAGTTGAAACCAATATAGAAGATCAATTTCCTTCATACAATTTCCTCAATTAATTAATGCACTAAATCATTTTTCATAGTGATACTGAAATGGATACAGAGGATTAATTTCATTCATATCATTTTGTCAATTAATTAATGCACACAATAATTTTTTATAGTATTACCACTTAAATCATTGCACCCTATTGTTTTATGTTATATCATTGTTAAAATGAATACAACTACTTGATTAATCTAAATCATTTTTCAGTGTATCATCCCTTAAATCCATGCATTTTTTTTGCATTATGTCATTGTTGAAATCAATGCAACTAAATTCTTTAAATGGTTTATCATTGTGTGATCACTAAAATCAATGCATTGCATTGTTTTGCATTATGTCATTATCAAAATTATAATAACTTATTGCTCTAAATCATTTTTCATTCTATCATCTCTAAAATAAATGCACCATATTATTTTGTGTTATATCATTGCTTAATATCATCACTAAAATCAATATGTCGTACTATTTTGTATTATATCATTGAAATCAATGCACCATATTGTTTTGTGTTATATCGTTGTTAAATTGAATACAAGTAATTGATTATGTTGAATCATTTTTCATTGTATCATCACTTAAATCAATGCATATCGTTTTGTATTATATTATTAATGAAATCATTGCAACTAATTGCTCTAGATCATTTACCAGTGTGTCATCACTAAAATCAATGCATTGTATTGTCTTGCATTGTGTCATTATTGAAATCATAACAACTAATTGCTCTAAATTATTTTCATTGTACCATCTCTAAAATAAATGCACCCTATTGTTTTGTCTTATATCATTGTTGAAATCATTTCAGCTCCTTTTTTTTTTATCTAAAACATATTTTTAGTATCATCATTGAAATCGATATGCCCTATGGTTTTGTGTTATATGACTTAAATCAATATGCCCTATTGTTTTGTATTATATTATTATTGAAATAAAATGTATTCAATGATTGGTATTGCATTCTCTTTTAGTTTCTATGATTGGAACATATCAATAGTATAAACCAAAACCTTTTGAATTTTGAAACATTCTTTATTCTGATAACTAATTAAAGATTATATATCTTAAAACATAATTATATATTGAGAAGTCTTTCATCATCTTCATATTAAACTATTATCTCAGTAAATCCCAATATACTTTTTGTTATTTTACATTTGAAACAATTTGAAAATGAAAGGATGTCCAAAACCTCGCTACTTTTATCATATTAAACTCATTAAAAAGTTATCTATAATGCATCTCATCCCTACTAAAGCAAATCATTTAAATTCACACTATATATTTACATTATAGCTCACATAAAACTTTCCTTAAGTCTTTACCATATCTTAGAGAGAACAACTAAGACACTGTGATTGTTCACATATGATACTATTTTTAATTAAACATAACTATATATATATATATATATATATATATATATATATATATATATATATATATATATATTTTTGTCAACTCTAGGTTGAACACAGAAAGAATGACAGATCTCCTTCTCTTTCCTTTTAAACTTTTATTTAAAATTGACATTGTTTTTTTATTTAGTCAATATTATAATATTATTTTTTAAATAGACACATGTCAACTCTAGGTTGTATTAAGCACCTCTCAACCCAATAAGTCCATGTACCAAAGATTGCTTACTACTCTGTTCTGTAAGGTTAGAGCACGTTTTAGATTCGTATATCAACTACTTAAGTTCTAAATTTAGAAACTGATTGTGAAGACTTAATGGAATATTTTGTAGTCAAAGATATTCTAGAAATTATTTTTCCATCTTATTTCAAAGAAGGGTGGGACGAAAAAAAAAATTAGTGGAACATTAAAAAAAATATGAAATTGTTTTCATTGTTGCAACACATGAAGAATTCAAGGCAAAAACTCCACTAGAGTGGAAGGACCTTCTATCTCTAAATTTGATTAGAGAACAAAAATACTTTGTTATTATATTTATTTTTTCTAATCTGAACTATGGTCTTACATGCCTTTGCTTTTTATGTTGTTTTAAACCCATGCCCTTTATTCGATTTGAGAGGATATTTCCATTTATCTTATACAAAACATAATTTTGAGATTTTATTGGTAGCCTAGTCGAGATAACACCAATAAGGAGATCAACAAAGATAAGTGAAAAAGTAAAGAATAAAACAAAAAACTCAATAAGGAGATCAACAAAGATAAGTGAAAAAGTAAAGAATAAAAGAAAAAACTAAAGAGATCTAGGAAATCACAAGGTAATTTATAAGATGTAAAGAAACAAGAATCACAAGTATATGATGACTAATTGAGTTCCCAAAAAAACAAAAATCTATTGATAAAAAATGTTAGTTTGATTTTTGTTTATTAGTTACTCTTGATAATTGAGTGCAGATAGTTCAATTTGGGATTGGGTTTTGATCTTGTTTTTATTTTCTTGGAAACACACTAAGATTCTCCTCTTGCAAGTCATTATATATATTCTACTTAACCTATGTAAAAATATTCATCTCTTGGACTATTGGTCGCTTGGAAAGTGATAGGTTCGAATTTAAAATATCACACTCTCACAATGTTGATTGCTGTGAGAGTGAGAGGCTCTAATTTATTGGTTTTGTTGGTGTGTATATTGTGGAACCAACTGGCCAATTGTTTCTTTTAAGTTTTGGGTGTCTTAAACCACATTTTCTCTTACCTAAAAGAATATAATGTGCACCTTTTCACTAAACCATCTCTTTTGGTTTGAGTAGCATTTGGTTGTTCAAGAGATAGGTCGGGTTTTCATGTTAATGTTTACTCAATTCAAGTGGCATACATGACTTCACTACATTTGTATGTCTTTTCCATAGTTCTTCAGAAGCAAATCCATGCCTTCAAGATAAAGTTAAACTAGTTAGAACCATTGTTGATAATAATGCAGTGGAAACATGTTGGAGGCTAAAATAGCATAGATCCATATTAACTATAGATCTACCATGTGTCGATAGGGATCAAATCCCTCGAGGTGAAAACCAAAACCTCCTTTTATAGTAAAAAACTTGAGGAAAGGTTTTCACCTCCAAGGATTTGATTTGTCTCTGTGCATGATAGATCCAAAGTTAAGATGGATGTACATTGGTTTTAGTCACAGGTAGGAACATGGAATTTTTAGATGTTAACCTTTATCTATATGTATATGTTTAAGATGAACTTGATACTTTGAAATTTACATCAATATGAATCCAAATAATAATAAAGTAACAATGTTTGGTGATGAAGATGTTGAATAATAACAAAATGGAATTGTTAATATATTGAATAACATATATACTACATCATATCATTAAGAAGTGACATGAATAAGATATGGAATAAATCATATATTACATAGTAATTGATCTCAATCTATCTTCTTCCAATTTTCTCTTACACACACTGGCACACTTTCTCATCCTTTTATATAGATCACGTGGAAATAGAGGTTAAAATTAGAGACCATGCAAAGCTTTAACTTTCCCATCCTTTTATATAGATCATGTGGAAATGGAGGTTAAAATTAGAGACCATGCAAAGCTTTAACTGAATATATATAGTATAAGTGATACCTTGAGGAATTTTTAACCTCCATAGTTTTTCACAATTTATATATCTTAATATTATCACGGTTCTAATGTGAAAATACTAATAGATAAATCACACCTAACTAAAAAATTTGTAAGACTTCAACTTATATCTCTGTTTTGAAATTGGTTTTCACTGAGTTATTGCTAAATTCATTTCTCTTGATAATTTGAAGTATCTCATAGTTGAGATCAATATAGATGATTAATTTCCTTCATATCATTTCTTCAATTAATTAATGCAATAAATCATTTTTATAGTGATATTGAAATCAATATAAATGATTGCTTTGTTTGTATCGCTTCCTCAATTAATTGATGCACATAATCATTTTTCATAGTATTATCATTGAAATAAATGCACTTTGTTGTAACATTTGTGATGCGTCTAGCTAGAAAACTATGTCAAGACATATGGTATCAATTAATTTATGTTAACTTCAAATTTTTTGTCCTCAAATAGAGTGTTTTTACTGTTTTACCTAAATAAATAAATTTGATTTCCAGTTAATCAATATCAGAAAATATCAGAACTTGAAAGACATGATTTTAATATTTTAGACATTTTTAGATTTTAGATGATTTAAAAGAAGAATTTAAGAAAGACATTGTCTAACTATTTTATGAAATGGCTTTTGTCACCGGAATCCAACGACATCAATCTGCACGAAATCAATATTTTTTGTATTTTAAAATCTATTTATGAATGCAAAAATGGATTCAACATGCCAAAAAACTCCTCGGACACTTGGATTATATAGAAATAATCACTCAAATCGGTAGATTTAACAATTTATTTTTGGATTTCGGGAAAATGTCCCCGGAAAAAAATCATTGGAGAAGAGTCATTTTGAAGAATGTTTAAACTACGACTTTAAGAAATAAAACTAAAAGTTTAACAATGTATTCAATATGAATAAAAATCATTTAAATGTCAATTGAAGAAATTTCAAACATCTGTATCTGATTTAGAATAGTATTAAATGAAAAGTAATAAAAATTTCATCAATATTCATATGGCATAAAAGTAGAACGCACAGGTCTGACTTACATTTACAGTATAGTTGCAGAAATTTGTGTATTTTATAATTCCTTGGAAGTTGAGGCAGTGGTTGTCGTACCCAATTGTTACATTTAAAACATCAGATACATATTGAGGAGGAAATTTATAAAAGACTAAAGATACATAATATTAGATAAAAACATGAACTAAAACATTGAAAAATAGAATGACTCAAGTTATGTAAAAGTAGTATTTTATTAGAAATCTTTGTTTTTCTCACGCAAAAGCCAACCCCTTTTATATCAAAATTCCTTTGTTTTATAAAAAAATAAGTATAACCACATATGGTTATCGAGAGCTATTATTTAACCTCAAAATAACAACAACCTATCTCTTTTTACAAAGAAAGCAATGAATACACTCGAACTTGATATTTTCCCAAAATATCTCGTGATTTCTCTTCAACCATTTTGATGACTCATTCAGTTAATAACTTGATTAGAAACTTCCAATTTTTTTTATCGATGGGTAGTTTAAGGACTTAATTTGTCCTGCATGCAATGTCTAATTCAATATACTTCTCGTATGTAGAAGGAATTGAGAAAATATTTTTAACTTTCCAGAGTAAATAGAAATCATCTATGAGTATGTCCACAATAGTCCGTCCTCTCAAAGTTCCAACCATCCCTTGAAATTTTACTTCACTTTCTTCAATTATAAACAAATTCCTTCTATAATTTCAAAAGATAGAAGTTTTCCTTCATCATTCTCAAACTTATTTGTGAGTGATTCAATGTTTCTTTTTACCATTATACATTTAGTTTGGGCTTGTTGTATCAAATTTCTTTTTCTTTTTTGAAAATATTCTCAGTCTCCATCACCATTGTAGTTATGTCCTTTATACCTTTACTCTTCAATAGTTCTTTGGAATTAGAATTACGGAAATTGATCATTCTAGTAGCAACTTGAGGCCTGGTTCCCTACTCCTAGAATGCTTTCTGAATATATTCATCTGCTTCATCTATCAAAAATATTTATTCTTCAATTATTTTGAAGTAATCCCATACTTTTCTAACTTCTATGATGATTTCACCCCAAATAAGATTTCTGGCTCCAACAAGATATGGTTTTCTAGATAACTTATTTTGTAATTGTTCAATATATGTTAGCATCATTGCCTTTAACTTATAATATACTTCAATGATTTTATCTTTTTTCCTTCAATTGTTCTTTGACAACCTTGATCTCTTCATTATGTGTGGAGATTTATTTATTTAGCGTTTCAATTTCAACTCCATTTAAGTTTAGCTCTAACAATTCTTTTTCTAACCCCTTAGTTGGGTTTATTATCCCTGTCATCTGCGAAAAAGATGATCATTTTCATAGGATTTGAATCTACTTCTCATACATTTCCGTTTTGTCTCCCATATGCACCATTTGTATTAGGAGTTGATCCTTTTCTTTTTATATTGCATGTAACTATGTAGTTTGAACGTGATCAATCCCCAGGATGTTGATATTTTTCTTAAATGCCCGAATGTATGTATCCTTTGTTTTCATCAAAGCTGGCATTGATACTGCATCTTTAGGATTTCCTCCTAGATCCATTACCCATTATTCCAACTCCTCCACTCTCATTTGTTTAGTTCTAATAGCTATTTTCTCTTGTTTGAATTGATTCCTGATTTTTTCATTTATGGTTTGTAACTTTTTAATCCCAAGAGTAGCTATCATCACATCCTTGTTTAACATATCCCCACTATGTCTATGCAAGTCCATTTTATTCAGTGGGTGAATTGCATTAAGATCAATAGAGATATCTGTATCTTTCCTTTTATCTTTTGTTTCCAATATTGCTATATTCAATTTTCCCTTTTCATAATCCACGAAAAATAACATTCTTTCCTGAGATATCCCTTGGTCAAATATTTTAGGAAGAATATTTTGTTTAATCTTTGCACCTATTTTCTTGGTATCCATGAGCTGGTGAACATGATCAATTTTCTTTGATTGATCTGTATCCAAATATTTTTTTCAACTTTGACCCTTTGAACTCTGAGGATGTTTTGATGATGACACTTCTACAATAGATTTTAATTTTGTACAATATTTTACTGCAAATATATTTTCAATAAAAGAACATAAATGATACAATGGAAAATACACACATTCACATATATTTCCCCCCTGTAAACCCAAACCGGGAAAACCAACATATTATATATTCATTCATAGTGTTGCATTGTTTACAATAAAATCTATATATAGGAGCCAACGACATCCAAAACCCTAACCCAATCACCTCAATTAGTCAACAACCCTAATTCCTTAACTGAAAATAGAAAACCATCGGCAAAAACCATGTGCCGAAAAACTACCCATTAATGGACACAAAAAACGAGGAAAGACAAAAATGATGAAAAATGCGACACATTTCCCGAGGTAAAAATATTTTCTCGGGGGTACTTCCCCC
>JZKD02S0437993.1:188711-207218 GCA_000966675.3 Picea glauca
CTTTCATTCCCGACACAACGTAGCATTCACTAAATCTAGTCATGCAAAGAATACAACACATACCCAACGTTCTCCCACTTGTTGTTTTCTTTGCACACAAGGGGTTACAGGGTTACATAGTCAACAATTTAGGGCTACAATTCCCATGGAACCTGTACTCTAAGAGAAATTCTCAGTGCTCATGTATTTTGTTATGAATCTGCAACATTATTCCAAGTGTCTACCTTCATTAGAAACACTTTATTTTCTTCAACCATGTCTCTCAGAAAGTGATATTGAATATCAATATGCTTTTTATTTGAATGATAAGTCAGGTTCTTTGCCAGAAAAATTTCACTCTGACTGTCACAATCTATCCTTACAGCTTTCTATACCAACACAATACCTTAACACAATCTTTGTAACCATACTGCTTCCTTACTTACATGAGTGGCTTCCATGTATTTAGATTTTGTAGTTGAAAGTGCCACTACATCCTGTCTTTTGCTCATCCAACTGATTTCTCCTCCAAACAGGTTAAACACATACCCTCTTATAGATCTCCTACGATCGATATCTCTAGCTCAGTCTGCATCCACAAAGCGATGTATGTCCAACACTCTGTCCAATCCTGGTCTTCCTTGGTATCACAATCCATAGCTAGCAATGCCACACAAATACCTACAAACCCTTTTTATTGTTTTCTAATGCTCCTTCTCTGGTTTTGACATATACCTGCTCAAAAATCCCACTGCATGTGCAATGTTTGGTCTAGTACATACCATTTTGTACATCAAGATGCCAACTACACTCACATATGGAACACGAGACATGTCCTCCTCCTCTTCTTGTGTCTTGGGACACCGATTCATAAATAACTTTACACCAACATGAATAGGGACCTTGAATGGTTTACATTCCTGCATATTAAACCTCTGCAATATTTTCTCGACATATTTTATCTTATTTAACCATATTTTCCTCTTTTTTCGATCTGTTTTAATTTCCATGCCCAAAATGAAATTTGAAGAACCAAGATCCTTCATGCCAAATTTAGAGGATAAATGAGTTTTCACATCCTAGATAATCTCCTTGTTGTTTCCTATCAACAACATGTCATCCACATACAAGACCAAATAAATCAAATGATCACCAATTAATTTAAAATACACACAATGATCCTCTTTGCTAATTGTGAAGCCAAGTACCAGCATATACGTATCAAATTTTTGATACCACATCCTTGGTGATTGTTTTAAACCATACATGGACTTTTTGATCTTGCATACCAACTCCTTCTTTTGCTTCATAACAAAGCCTTCTGGATGCTTCATATAGATTTCTTCTTCCAAATCCCCATGTAGGAATGTTGTCTTCACATACATTTGTTCTACTTCAAAATCAAAGCAACATATAACAAAAATCTTATAGAAGTTAACTTGGAAACAAGAGAAAAAATATCACCAAAATCAATTCCCTCAACCTGAGAATAACCCTTTGCTACTAACCGAGCTTTGTATTTCTCCACTTTGCCTTCTGCATTCAACTTCTTTCTAAATACCCCTTTGTCGCCAATGGGATTTCTTCCAGTCGACAAATCCACTAGATACCAAGCCTCATTCTTATACAAGGATTCCATTTCTTCATCCATGGCCTTTTTCTAGAGATTTCCATCCTATGAATCCACTGCCTCCCTGACAGTTCTAGGATCAACTTCAATAATAGACAAAGAAAAATTGAAAGGAAATCAGATGGAGTGTAACTTTCCAATATCCTTCTTTCTTGAACCGATCCCCTCAATACTGGAGTATGAAGATCTTCTTCTTCTGATTCATGTTCTTCTGTAGATTCTGATTCATCATCCTTTAAATCAAACTTTATTTTCTCTAGTTCTTCATTGGTAGGACTTATTTTTTAACAAAATCCTTCATTTTTCTAAATACCACATCTCGACTATACACAAACTTCTTAGTTTCTGGGTTCTAAATATTATAACCTTTGAAACCATATTTATACCTAATAAAGATACACTTTTTATCCTTCTTATCTAGATTACTTATGTTTTCCTTTGGAACATGAACATAGGCCTCACATCCAAATACCTTAAGATGTGTGAGAGAAGGTTTCTTACCAGTCCATACCTCTTGTGGAGTCTTTTCATCCAAAGCTGATGAGGGTGATATGCTGACTAGGTAACATGCAGTACCCATTGACTCTTCCCAGAATGCACCTTGATTTTTCCATCAACGTCATGTTCATCCTTTCTGCAACTCCATTATGTTGAGGTGTATACAGAGTAGTCTTCTTCCATAATTCTTACATAATTCTTTAAATTCATTCTCGCATAACTCTCTGCCATTATCTGTCCTCAACACCTTAATTATTTTGTCAGTTCGATTCTAAACAAGAGCCTTAAACTCTTTAAACCTGTGAAAGACTTCAGATTTCTTGCTGAGGAAATATATCCAAGTATTCCTTGAGAAGTCATCTATAAATGAGACATAGTACACAGGTTTTCCCAATGATGGAACCAACACAAGTCCAAACACATCACTATGAACTAACTATAAATTTCCTTCTGCCCTCATTGCACTAGAGGGGAATCTTACCTAATTCTACTTCCCATATACACAATGTTCACATAAATCAAAATCCAGAGAGCAGTTAGACATAACTTCAACCATACCTTTACCGTGTAGTAGTCGAAGACCCTGCTCTCCGATATTCCCCAGTCTTTGATGCAACAACATAACCTTTTCTCCAGAGACTGTAGGGGTTATTTCTTCTTCAACTCCAATATCAAGAACAATGTAACTATTACACCCATCACTAATAGTTCTTCCTTGTAGTTTATATAGAGTTCCAAATCGAACTCCCTTCAGCAACACCATTGCTCCTCGAACCATCCTGCAGGTTTCCTTTTCAAATATTGTTTTTACCCTTGCATCATCCATTTTGATTACAAAAATCAAATTTATGTCCAAACCTAGGATGTGAAGAATACCAATTAGTATTCTAATCCTTCCATCTATGAGACTCAACTTGAATTTTCCTCGTCCTATGATTCTGGCGTTCGAGTCATCATCTAGGAAAACATAACATCCATCATACCTTTCATATTCATAGAACCACTCCTTATGGGGAGTCATATCAAAAGATACACTTGATTCAACAAAACATGCCTCGTGATCTACATGTGTGCTTGAAGAATCCAAGTACACATCCCCTCCTTCCTTGGAGTTCTATCCTTCTATATAAGGAGTTCATTCAAATCCCTTCTTTTTCTCAATTTTGAATCTACACTGCTTCTTGTAGTGCCCTTCTTTTCCACATCTCCAACACACCTTTAAAAAAAATTTTGGAAATTTAGATCCACCCTTAGACTTAGATCTCCCACTTGAGAACTTAGATATATTTCTTTCTTGGGAGCGTCCTCTTGCAAATAATTCATATGTTCTATGTCCTTCCATGTTCTTATGTCTCATCTCCTCCAACAACAAGGATGATACCACTTCCTCAAACTTCAAGGAAGTTGTATTACTACATATGGCCACAACCAGACTATCCCAAGAGTATGGTAAAGAGCACAGTAAATTGATACACTTATCTTCATATGAAATTTTAATCTCAATAGATACTAACTAAGTTACCAGAGTATTGAAGGCATTCAAATTCTCTTCCACTAAGTCTCCATATCTCATCCTCATGTTATACAACTTCTTTCTTAGGAAAATTTTATTTACTAGGGACTTAGACTAATACAACTTCCCCAACTTATCCCATAAATATTTGGTTGTAGCTTCCTCTGACAGATTCAGTAATATTGAATATGAGAGACATAGCCGGATTGTTCTCTTTGCCTTCCAATCCAACTTTTTCCAGTCATCTGCTGAAGTTCCTGTAGGTGCAGTACCTAGATCCACTCCGATCCATTGATCTATGTCCACTAATAGATCTTCCATCTTGAGCTTCCACAACTCAAAAATATACCCATTAAACTTCTCGATCTCCATTTTTGAACTGCTTGCCATTTCTTTTCACCTAAAAAATCAATACCACAGATCTCCCACTGTAACAAGGCTTATCATAGTCTCGATCCAAACACTTGACCACAAAGGTGTCCCCCTGAAGCCAGCAAAGATATGATACCAAATGTAGATTTTAACCTTGTAAAATATTTTACTGTAAATAGATTTTCAATAAAAGAATAGAAAATATACAATGGAAAATACACACATTCACAGATATTTTTCCCCTGCAAACCCAAACCGGAAAACCAACATATTCTATATTCATTCATAGTGTTACATTGTTTACAATAAAATATACATATAGGATCCAATGACATCCAAAACATTAACCCAATGACCTGGATTAGTCAAAAACCCTAATTCCTTAACCTAAAATACAAAAACATCAGCAAAAACCATGTTCCAAAAAAATGCCCAACAATGGACATGAAAAACGAGGTGACACGAAAAATGAGGCAAAAATGCGACACATTTTTGTTGGACACACTGAATACACTGAGAGGGGGGGGTGAACAGTGTAGGGATCTTTTTCCCAAAACTTCCCTCTTACACAAAACTCCTTAGTTAACAATCACCATTAACTCATTACTCATTGCTGTCATTTATAACTAGTTAGATGTGAACACATATCAACAACATATATCAACAATATATCATCAAAAAGTCATCTCCACAAGGAACACAAAGAACACAAGATGTATGTACAATTTTATTTTTATTACGGACTACAATCCTTGGGGTTTTTCAGCAACAACTGAATAGAGTACAACTCTACAAGAGCATTGGATCTATAATGCAAGACTCATTTTACACCCTCAACACCAATTGAGATGAGACAACAATCCTCAACACATATGCATCTGTACCATAAGCAAGTGCATCAACCATGCACCAACCTGTACCAAAAAACCTGCAATCAACCTGTCCCATAAACAAGTGCATCCAACAATGTACCAAGTATATACCAATCATGTGTCAACTAATCATCAACAATGACTCATAAATTATGTACCAACATTATCAACTATAAACCTCATGTATGTGCCAACTCATCAACTGCTTGTCTCAACCATGATTAGTTTTGGATTAGTCAACAACCCTAAATTGAAATAATCATAACTATGTACCTGTAATGAATAAATATATGAAACTGATACACAATGTTCTTTAGTGTGTTTTATGCAATTCCTCAAAGTGTCACTACTTGGAACCTCTCAGAAAATGAGTTATAGAAACAATGACACACCTTGCTGAATTTTGGCTTATTATACATAGCGACTTTGTAGAGCATTCCCCGCACGGAATATATGTTGAATCTATTTGAAACTATTACAAAACATACTAAAGACTGTACTATAACCAAAACATTTTGTCTTACTGAATTTGGATCTGTTATGAAGCAGTTATGACATTTTTACCTGAAACACCTGTTTTAGACTAGTTTCAGGACTAGACACAAACCCTATTTTCAATGGAGTGTAACTCCAAAAATACAATGACCCACAAGAATAATTGTTTTCCACAGATACTTGGATATTTTTTCTCAATGTCATATCAATCTCACGGTCTGAATCATTATAGAAAAATAGTTATTGCGAAAATGGTGAGATGAGCTGTAAATAACATACCTTAGAAAGCATCATCAAAATAATTTTGGCCCTCTTTTTTTCACCTTACCTCTGAAATTCATCTTAGATATCCTTTTGTTACCTCAGTCACCTATAGATCTTCAATATGCTCAAGTGTGATTGTAAAATGAGAGAGCCTTGCCTCTTATTTATACTCTCCATATTCTAAGTCACTTAACCCATTTCTAGGTCACTTAACCCATTTATAGGCCACTTAACCTATTTTCCTCATTTTTAGGGTTAACCACTTTCCATAATTAGAAAGTTCTCCATTACTTTATCATTTAAATATTCCTCCTTGACTTTGTCACCTCACTTTATCATTTAAATAATATTCTTTGATTTTATCACTTCACTTTATTATTTAAATAATCCTTATTGACTTTGTCACTTTACTTTATCATTTAAATAATAATTTCTTCTTTGCAAGATCTTTGACTTCTTTGACCTTTTGGGGCTTCAACCCAACATATGAGAGTCCTCCAACTTCGTAAGTCTATAACTCTCAAATCGTGAGGAGTTATGCAACGTTCCACATACCACCAAAAATGGCATGACATGTACTATCCATATAGAATAGTCTTACCTAAAAATATATCAAAACTCATACCATTATCCATCAAACAAAATTGGGTCCATTACCCAAACCCGGGTTCTTCAAATTCTCATGGCCATAACTCTCTAACCATGGAGAGTTAGGTGATGTTCCACATACCACCAGAATTGGAATGACAAGCACTATCCATCTAGGATAGTTTCATTGATAAATTCATTGATCTTCATCTTATTATTCAACACTCAAGCATGGGTTATCCAACCATTCTTCTAGGATAACTCAATCATAAAGAATCTTCTTGTGAGGGATTTCACCATAAGGGGACCACTTTGGAATTCATACATTTGTGCACCTTATCAACCATGATAAAACTATAATGATCAATCTAACTATGCATCATATATCAAAGAAACCACATCGAACCATCTTCATCTTTGCATCATGTATCAATGACAACTCATTGATCCATATTCATCTATGCATGACATCATATGCATCATATACTTGATATCTATCTAATCTCATTAAGGACAGTACATATTACATTTGACATCAATCATCAATCAATCAATCACTTTACATCAATCAATCAAACCATTGGCATCAATGAAAACATGATATAACAAACTCCCCATTTGGAATTGATGGCAATACCAACATTGATGTCAACACCAATCATTGATGTCAACATTTAGACAAGGCATGATCTACATCAATAGTCATTAATCATATCAATATGACTATCTCCCCCCATCAATCAAATCAATGTGACTATCTCTCCCCCTTTAACATCAATGGTAAAGGGTCATTCTCCTCTTGGGGCTACTCCCCTTGCTTGAACTCTCCTTGGGGATGCTCCCCTGTCTGAATTCTTTTGATCTTCCTCTGAATAATATCTCCCCTTTTGAACAAGGGATATCACTCTGATTCAATGCTGAAGATACATCGCTTATACTCCCCTTGTGACCATCACTCTCCCTGGAATTATTCCTTTGTGCTCTTTCTTCAAATATAGGGCTCTTTTCTAGGTATGCATTTGATAAATATCTCCTTCTAGAATCATGGGAAGAATAATGACTCCCCCTATGGTTATGTCTTCCCCTATATCCTCTACAATATGATCAACATGCAATTTCTACTGCTCAACTGGATCATATATCAAATTCTCTTTCAATGATGATCCTTGGACCTGTCCATGCATCAAACTTGTGCCATACCATACATCATGAACCAAAATATATGTCAACAAGAAAATATCAACCAAGTACATCATGTACCAAAATGTTCCCACCATGCAAAACACCCATGTACATCAACCATGTACATCAACATCATACAATGTGCCAAAATATATCATCCATGGAATGTATCAACCATATGCTTCTATCAACATGTCAACATGTGCATATACCAATATGCCATCCATGTGCATCCACCAATATGACAAACATGTGCATATACCATGTAACATCCCGCTCTTGCACACTGAGCGAACTTATTCTTTGAGAACACTTGCTTGCAAGTGATCCAGATTAATATACGTTCGGGTATTTGATTTATGATTTTGAGGAGTTATAAATTGATGACATGTTATTTGGAGGCATTGACATAGACATGTGCTATTGACTCGATTTTTCTGAGTGTGTAGGATTTTGGACCTCGAGGATGCAGAGGCATTGATGGAACCCCTTGGACTCCAGATCGAGTTGAGGAGTGAACCATTGGGGTTTGATTGTTTTATATGTGATATTAGTGCATCTCATTAGATGATATGATATGGATATATTTTTGACATGATTCGTTGATGATGCAGGTTGATGATAGCTTGCCAACCAGACTCACATGTGGAGTAGAGGGGTCACGCATGACTACCAGAGATGTTGAGGGAGAGGTGTGGATAGCAACCCTGCCACAACCTACTAGCACTCTCGTTGTGGCTCGAACTGTAGGTTAACGAATACCTAGTTCGAGAAGACCCACGATGCTGTGAGGGCCGACTGCGATAGTCACTCACGATGATTCTAAGGGGTGCACAATAAGGCAGGGGCCTTATTCCTTAGAGGCCCTTAGTCTCCCACAAGATCACCTGGCAGAGTATTGACTCCAAGGGTTTTTGATGTCTACCAAGTCAGTCAAGAGGCGAGTGGCACCATTGGAGCATGTGGTGCATCCTAAAGGGCACATCGCGCAAGAAAAATAGAAAGAGGTGAGTGGCACCTTTGGAGCACGTGGTGCATCCTGAAAGGCATGTTGCGCAAGAGAAACAAAAAGAGGCGAGTGGCACCCTTGAAGCCCCAAGTGCATTCTGAAGGGCATGTCGGGTGGTGATTTAATAATTGGATAAACCTCGATGGCTTTAGGACACATCATGTGTTAGGGAAACATTGAAGCCTTTCACTTAAAAAAAATTCGCCCACCCTATGAAAATAAGGTCTATGTCTATATTTTCTAGTTATAAAATTTTATCTTCTTAAAAAAAATAAAGAAAATAATATATATATATATATATATATATATATATATATATATATATATATATATATATATATATATATATATATATATATATATATATATATATATATAATGATGATGATCTTCATTAATCTTGTGACAAGAAGGGGGTAAGCAATTAAATTGATTTATAAAATATTTTGGGATAAAATTAAAAAAGGGGAAATAATTGTTTTAATTATTATGCTAATTAAAAAATTATTCATTAGAAAGAAAAAGGGAAAAGGGGTAAGTTTCCGCACTTGCATTTTTGAGCTTAAATAAAAAGGAGAAAGAGGGAAATCTAAAATAATTAGAAAACTAGGAAAATGCAGGAAACATAAAAGGAAAGGGGAAACACAAGGAAAAATCAGAAAGTCTAACTTAGTAAGGTATCTAGCATTAAAGAACCTTCTAAATTAAACTAAACTAGCAAATAAATAATGGGGAAAGTCATTAAAACCTGTAAGGGAATTTGGGGACACTTAGGAGGGATTCTAGGAATGACTCTAGGTGGGTGAGGGAAATAAGGGTAATTAATTAATTAAAGAAATTAGTTTTTGGAGGAATGAAGGGGATGCGTGACACATGTACGAGGAGGAATTTTTATGAATTAATTTATTAAACATTAAATAAAATGGGATTTGGGAAAGTAAGGGACTTCGAAACTCTATATAATGGAGGGAGGAAAATGATGATGTATATCTTCTGTTTGTGTAATGTTACACTACAAAAATCTCTACTTGGCTAACTTAGCATGTGGGAGTTGGGATACCCAGCTCGGTGAGGAGTGGTAGCTCGGCCTTGAGAGGCGAGTTGGGACCTAGCTGAATCTCTGGATAGTGTGCGTGGCCCCTTTGCGGCTTGGGGGGATAAGGGGGAAGAAGAGTACCTCTAGTGTTGGTTGGGAGGTACCGGTGAAGTCTCGTAGGTCGGCAAGCGGGAGCTGCACGGAGCACACAGGACAACAACTTCGAGTGGGAGACTTGGGATATGGTACACTTCCTTTATTTCTGCTTGGTAAATTAATAGTATGCATTATGATTTTAGTTCTATATGTTTAATTAGGTAAAGGAAATGATTGTCTTAGCATTCTAGTTGATGACTGAAATTCCCCCGTAGCCTTTAGCTCGATGTTTATTTCCCATGGCCCTCGATTTTGCATGTCTTGACCATATTGGGGTTTATTTATTTGTGATGATTGTGGTTTATTTTTCTTTCATCTCTAGCTCATCAGTCCAGGCCTGAGCAGTCGGCCAGGAGTCTGATCTACGGTCGTTGCTTCAGCGTTAATAGACCTATGGATCTAAACGCCCTGCTTTTCTTTGTGTGGATGACGAGCGAAGGATGTTCTTGTCCCGTCATCTACCCTTGTTGATTGTTCCGGGTTGAGGGTTTGTCTTGCACCTTGTTGCGAAGGATTACCTCTACGATGGTTTTACACTTTCCGCAATGACCTACTTATGATTCTCTACATTTTAAGTCTATGTTTTTAATGCTTCTCCTGGTGATTTATTGTGTGTTTTTCCTCACTTCTGGCCTGCCTTTACTCTACGATTTTACTCTGGGTTTCCTGTATTAAATGGTTTTTAATCTCTGCAATTTTTTTTGCTCTGAACCTTAGTTATTGAAGATGATCTCAGCCTGCATGGTACACTTGATTGAAAACCTTTTTGACTGAGCCTTCCCTCGAATGACAACCAACAATTTTACACTCAATGGTTGTATTCACAATTTATATTCAACAATTTTTTTATTTATTTACAGTTAAAGATGAGTTAGCGAATTCTGGTGATAGTTACCCATGATTATTTTACTTACCCAGAGATTTTCGTAATCCTTAGATTATGTATTTGCTGTGCGAATGATGGTGTTCTATAGTGTAGTGGTCATGGTTAATGGAGGCAATTTCCCC
Organism: Picea glauca; assembly: GCA_000966675.3. Taxonomy (NCBI): domain Eukaryota; kingdom Viridiplantae; phylum Streptophyta; class Pinopsida; order Pinales; family Pinaceae; genus Picea; species Picea glauca. The sequence goes on from JZKD02S0437993.1 coordinate 199,314, forward strand.
TTTGATGTTTAACAACATTTTTAGTTATCATGCCGACTGACAGTGAAACCGTGCCTTGGATGACATCGATTTTCCTCACTGAATGTTGGTGATCTCATGCTGATTTGACAGTGGAATTGTGCCTTGGATGGCAACGATTTTCCTCACTGAATGCTGGTGATCTCATTTTCCAATTGATAGTGAATTAGTGCCTTAGATGGTAGCGAATTTCGTCACTAAATGTTGGTGTTTATATACCTTTATTGACAACGAATATGTGCCTTGAATGGCAGTGGATTTCATCTTGTTGCCAATGTTTTTATACCTCCTTTGAATGTGTTTTTTTTATTACCATAACTTACAGAATTGGTTGATGCATTGACTGAGTGTTTCCCTGTGAACGACTGCATTTTACCCCTGTGTCTACGATTTTACTTTACCTTTGGCTCAAATTTAGACCCGTCGGCTTTGGGTTTAAGTTTGTTTTTTCCCTTATTGGGACACCAACTTTAATACTTTTTGGATTATATTACCTCAACGATTTGAGAATTGCTATGGCTGTAATTGCGCAATGGCATTGGATAGCTAATTTACTTCATGAACAACTAAGTTATTTTGTATGCATTTGAACAGCCAACGTTGTTATTTATATCTGAGACAACTTCAGTTTATTATTTGAGTAATAGACGTGCTTGGCATTGAATTAATACACAACTTCTCACAGTTTTTACTAGACAACGTATTTGTACCAATTGAGTAATAGACAACGTAATTGTACCAATTGAGTAATAGACATGCTTGACAGTTAATTTAATACACAAATTGAGTAATAGACATGCTTGGCATTTGAATTAATACCAATTGTTTTAGCGTATTTGTTTCTAGACAATGTTCCCTTTTCTCTTATTTAGCAATGATAATTATTGTTGTAGGGTATCTTGTAACAATGGCATCAAGTGCATTGTGTGGCTTTGAATGACATCTAATCATGATCAGGCATTTGGAAATTAAATCTCATTAAATGCATGCAGTAATTAAACCTAGTTAGATGAATATGGCATTAATATCATTAAATACTTATGGTAGTAAATCTCATTGATTATGTATGGCATTAATTTCTCATTGAATGTATAGCGACCTTTCGTGTAACATGTAGCTTGATTTATAGGGCTTTTATATCTTGTAATGTATATCTTGTTTGTATTTAATGTTTAGCTTGTTTTAAGTAGTGCTTAAAAATAACATTAAATCTCATTGAATAACATCGAGGTGACATTTATTCATAAACAACAAGATAGCATAAAAATTTCTCGAATTTCGTCATTTGGCTTTTATTTTGACCTTAGTAGCTTGGAACAGCTCAACCTTCGAACGTAGACTACCAACTTATCAGTTATTGTACGAGTGGTTGACGAAGTCGTTTTTTTCCTTGTGTCTTCCCTCAGTGTCGTTCTTTGGCATCTCGTCGACTTGTTGTCGGGGTATGGGCGTGGTTTCTTATCGGTATTCGTCTCCTAGCGCATCGGATTATTTAGAGTCCTCGATCCAGATAGGATGTGTGGTACCAAGGTTATTGACATTCCTATCACCTAGGGATGACATGATTCCAGATGAGGGGATCATGGCACGCCCTATTTGGATAGTAGCAAATGATAACTTGGTCGGAGTTGGTGCCTTCCGTGTGAGTGTTTTCGAGCATTGTAAGTTTGTTTTTGTGCACGGGTTGAACGCCTTCATGTGTTTGGTTCACGCGCCTTGAGGTTCTACTCTTTGTTCGTCAAGGTCATTGTGTCAGGAGGGGGATGTTGTCCCTTGGCTTGTAGGGGGGCTTATGTTGTGTCAAGCGGGTAGTCGTTTCTCCTTGTCTTAATGCATGTTTTGCCTCGTTTCTCCTATGCTAGTGCGTTGAGTCATAGTTTCCTATTTCCTGGAATGCATGATTACGTTCGTCGTCAATGGTGAGGTAAACTGTTGTCGTTGTCGCCTTCTTTCCCTAACAAAAAAAAAAAAAAAATTGCACTTCAACTTCGCTTGTAGTTGTAACGAAGGTGCCATTACATATGGTATCAGAGCGGGTTCAACCCTGCGACTGTGGATTGCCAGGATTTCCACTGCAGTAAACCCGTGAGTTTTAACCCTTGAGTTAATTAAAAACCTTAACGTGTCCTCATGGAAATCGCATTTAGAGGGTGCCTCTGAGGTTCACAACATGGTGCCGTGGAAGGAGGTGTGATGCCCCCAGAAGTTCCTGCACCCTTGGAGTCGAACCTCCAAGGGGAAGAGCAATCCCTTCTGTTGGAATTTCTTGTAGTAAGGGATGATGACGATATGAAAAGGCCCTCCCAAGTAATGTCAAGGGTCTCGTTGCTAGATTTCATATTCTACTTCGGGTACCAGGAGTACTGGACCAAAGAAGGGGTGTTGGACATGTTGGGATCCACACTCCCAATGCAACTTCCCATTGTAGAGGACTAGAGCATCTGGATTAGCCAGACCCACTATTGTGGGAGATTTGGGCAAGGCCCATCGGATTCATGTAGCGATGAATGACCGTGAGGTAGAGCACCAGTCAACTGTGCTCAAGACGTAAGGTACTGTCGCTGACCAGACCTTTAGTATTTTGATAGATCCCGGTGCTACCGAGAGTTTTATTTCTGGTGCAGCGCTAAAAAGGATTAAGGTAAAGGTAGTCAAACAAGATGGGTTAGGCTTTGTAAATATGGCTTCGGGATCGAATATCAGGTTGGAGGAAAGGTTACGAGTTGTACCTTAATCTGGGAGAGTTTGTCACTAGGGCCAACCTATACATCACGATCTTCAGATCTTATGATGTCGTGATCAGTATGGACTGGTTGGAATCGCATGAGGTGATACTTAACTGTAAGATGAAATGACAGAGCTTGGTCGATGATGAAGGAAAAGGAATTGTGATTGTAGGTCGGAACCAAGGAGTTTCCCTAAGGTTCATATCTTCCTTGCAGCTACGGAAGAGCATGCACAAGGGGTGCGAGATTTATGTGATCCTTGCATTAAATGAGAAGGGAGTGGCAAAAGGTCTAGAACACCTTCTGGTGGTGAGAGATTTTGAAGATGTCTTTCCGGAGGAGTTACCTGGGATGCCGCCAGAGAGAGAATTGAAGTTTACTATAGACCTAAAACCAAGGACTGAACCAATAGTGATAACTCCTTATCAGATGTCGACCCCGGAGTTACAGGAGTAAAGAATGCAACTGAAGGAATTGTTGGACCTAGGACTGATATGTCCAAGTGTCTCACCGTGGGGTGTGCCTGTTATTTTCATACGAAAGAAGGATGGGTCGTGGAGGCTCTGCATTGACTACTGTCAATTGAACAAGGCAATGATCAAGAATTAGTATCCCTTGTCAAGGATAGATGATCTGTTTGATCAGATGAAGCGTGCGGTGGTGTTCTCAAAGATCGATTTGCAATCAGGGTATCTCTAGTACAGATCGAGAGGATGATGTCCCTAAGACCACCTTTAAGACGAGGTTTGGACATTACGATTTTACTGTTTTACCGTTTGGACTGACAAACGCCCTAGGTTTATTTATGAGTTTGATGAACGGGGTGTTCCGCGAGTACTTGGACAAGTTCGTCCAAGTATTCATTGATGATATTTTGATTTACTCTTGGATGAAAGAGGAGCATGACGAACACTTGCACATGGTACTACAATGTCTGTGAGAGCACAAATTGTATGGGAACTTTTCCAAATTCTCATTTTATCAATCGAAGATTCACTACTTAGGGCATGTTGTCACCGACGAAGGTATCGTCGTGGATCCAACAAAGGTCGAGGCTATTATGGAATGGCCTACATTGACGAACATCCCAGAAGTACGTAGCTTCATGGGTTTAACAAGATACTATCGACGGTTCGTCGAGGGATTTTCGAAGATAGAAAATCCAATCATGGAATTGCAGAAGAAGAACAAGAAGTTTGTTTGGACCAAGAAATGCGCAGAAGCATTTCGGAGGCTCAAGGAGTTTTTGACAACAACACCGATACTAAAGGTCCCTGACAAGGACGCAGACTTCTTGGTATGAACTGACGCATCCAAGGAGGGATTAGGCAGAGTCTTGACACAAGACGGTCGAGTGATCGCTTACATCTCAAGGGAACCGAGAAGGCATGAGGAGAACTATGCAACACACGATTTGGAGTTGTTAGCCATTGTATATGCCTTGAAGGTTTGGAGACACTACCTTGTTGGAAAAAAAATTGAACTAAACACAGACCACTGTGGAATACAACACATCTTTACGCAAAGCAACCTGAACGCATGACAATGACATTTTTCGAAATTGCTTAGTGAGTACGACTTAGAGATTACTTACATAAAAGGAACAATGAACTGAGTGGAAAATGCATTGAGTCAGAGACCATGGATCTTTTTGGTGATGCCTCTTTAGACGAATCTACGTGAAAATATTCTAACTTTATAGCGTGACGATGACTGGTACAAAGAGGTCGAGGGTTTTATCGGACAAAACACAATTATGGTACCGAAATTTGAAGGATTTTTGTTTAACGATGATCGATTATTGAGGTTTAAAAATCAGATTTACATACCACCGAATGATGAGTTGAGGATGTTGATCCTAAGAGAGGCTTATAGATCCGTATACATGGCTCACCCAGGAGTGACGAAGATGAGGGCGGACCTTAAACCCTTATTCTTTTGGAAGTGAATGAAGGCATACATAGTCAACTATGTGGCTAGATGTCTAGAATTTCAGTAGGTAAAGGCTGAACATAGACACCTAGTAGGATTACTATAGCCACACGTTATTTCGAAATTGAAATGGGAGATTATTTCAATGGATTTTATTGTTGGATTGCCACTGACGGTAAGGAGACACGACTCGATTTTCATTGTAGTATACACTCTGACGAAGAGTGCTCACTTTATTCTTGTGCGCATGAAGTATCAGGCACCTGACATAGCTAGAGTTTTCATCAGCGAGATTATGAGGTTGCATGCCGTGCCTAAGAGGATTATATCTGATCAAGGATCTATGTTTACTGGACGATTTTGGATGAGTTTCCAAGAGGCCTTGGGAACCCAACTTAGCTTCAGTACTGTATATCACCCGGAGACTGACGGGTAGACTGAATGAACGAACCAGACCTTGGAGGACATGTTGTGCATGTATGTGACAAACCAACAAAAGTGTTGGGAATAATTCTTGCCACTAGTGGAGTTCGCTTATAACAACAGTTACCAAAGCACCATTAAGATGGCACCTTTCAAGTTTCTTTACGAGTGACTGTGTCGGACGCCTTTGAGTTGGGATCGACTTGACTATAGGGTCCTGGTGGGACCAGAAGTGATCCAAGAAATGGAAGAGAAAATGAAAACAATAAGACAAAGGATTAAAGAAGTGCAGGATTGGCAGAAGAGTTATGCCAATGCGCACCGTGTCGACCGTAGTAACGAGGTTGGCGATTGGGTCTTCATGTGGGTTAAACCGCATAAGAGTTCGATCAAGTTTGGAAAGGGAGCTAAAATATGTCATACGTTCATGGGACCTTTTGGGATCATGGAAAGAAAGGGGCCTGTGGCCTATCGACTACCCTTTCCTCATTCCTTGAGGCGTATGTACGATGTTTTTCATGTATTTGTTTTGAGACATTATTATTTGTGATCCTACACATGTTGACTTGAGCACCTTGCCGGTGTCGGATAAGGGTGCACTCACGGCTGAGCCGATCCGCATCCTGGATCATTCCGTTCGACAGCTACGACGTTGAATAGTAGATCAGGTCAAGGTCCAGTGGGACAATTATAGTTCGCACTCGACGACCTAGGAGGACACATATGATATGCGCCAGCAGTTTCCATTTTTGTTTGATAGATAGAATTATGATACTGTGATACACATTATTTCGGCACTTATACTGTGAAAATTCGGGACGAAGTTCAGACAAAGAGGGGTGTATGTAACATCCCTCTATTGCACATTGAGCGAAATTATTCTTTGAGGATACTTGCTCGCAAGTGATCCGGATTACTATACTTTTGGGTATTTAATTTATGATTTTGAGGCATTATAAATTGATGACATGTTATTTGGCTGCATTGACATAGATAGGTGCTATTGACTCGATTTTACTGAGTGTGCAGGATTTTGGACCTCGAGGATGTAGAGGCATTGATGTAACCCCTTGGACTCTGGATTGATTCGGGGAGTGAACCATTGGGGTTTGATTGTTTTATATGTGATATTAGTGCATATGATTAGATGATATGATATGGATATATTTATGACATGATTCGTTGATGATGTAGGTTGACGATATCTTGCCGACCAGACTCACATGTGGAGTAGAGGGGTCATGCATGACTACCAGAGATGTTGAGAGAGAGGTGTGGACACATCCCTTCCACGGCCTAATAATACTCTCGTTGTGGCTCGAACTGTAGGTTAACGATTACCTAGTTCGAGAAGACCCACGATGTCGCGAGGGCCAATTGTGACAGTCATTCATGATGATTCTAAAGGGCGCGCAATATAGAAGGGGCCTTATTCCTTAGAGGCCCTTAGTTTCCCATAGGATCACCTGGCGGAGCATTGACTCTAGGGGTTTTTGATGTCTACCAAGTCAGTTAAGAGGCGAGTGGCACCTTTGGAGCACATGGTGCATCCTGAAGGGCACGTTGCACAAGAAAAATGGAAAGAGGCGAGTGGCACCCTTGGAGCACGTGGTGCGTCTTGAAGGGCATGTCGTGCAAGAGAAACAGAAAGAGGCGAGTGGCACCCTTGGAGCACCTAGTGCATCCTGAAGGGAACGTCGCGTTGTGATTTAATAATTGGATAAACCTAGATCGCTTTAGGACGAATAAAGTGTTAAGGAAGATTTGAAACCTTTCCCTTAAAAAAATGTTGCCCAACCTAGGGAAATAAGGTCTAGTTCTAAATTTTCTGGTGATAAAATTTTATCTTTTTAATAATAATAATAATAATAATAATAAATAAATAAATATAAATATAAATAAAATAAATAATAATGATGATCTTCATTAATCTTGTGACAAGAAGGGGGTAAGAAATTAAATTGATTTATAAAATCTTTTGGGATAAAATTTAAAAAGGGGAAATAATTGTTTTACTTATTATGCTAATTAAAAATTTATTCATTAGAAAGAAAAAGGGAAAAGGGATAAGTTTCCGCACTTTCCTTTTTGAGTTTAAATAAAAAGGGGAAAGAGGGAAATCTAAAATAATTAGGAAACTAGGAAAAAGCAGGAAACATAAAAGGAAAGGGGAAACACAAGAAAAAATCAGAAAGTCTAACTTAGTAAGGTATCTAGCATTAAAGAACCTTCTAAATTAAACTGAACTAGTAAATAAATAATGGGGAAAGTCATTAAAACCTATAAGGGAGTTTGGGGACACCTAGGAGCGATTCTAGGAATGACTCTAGATGGGTGAGAGAAATAAGGGTAATTAATTAATTAAAGAAATTAGTTTTTGGAGGAATGAAGGGGATGGGTGACACATGTACAGGGAAGAATTTTTATGAATTAATTTATTAAACATTAAATAAAATGGGATTTGGGAAAGTAAGGGACTTCTAAACTCTATATAATGGAGGGAGGAAAATGATGATGGATCTCTTCTGTTTGCGTAACGTTACGCTACAGAAATCTCTACTTCACTGACTTATCTTGTGGGAGTTGGGATACCCAACTCGGTGAGGAGTGGTAGCTCGGCCTTGAGAGGCAAGCTGGGAGCTTGTTATCGGACTAATCAGTAGGTGCGGACACTAACTGATCTTTCTAGATCCACCTAGATCTAGAACAAAACACACCAGAACATGATGCTTTACTTAAGTTTTAGATATTGAATTTATTAACTAAAGAGGGATAGGTGACCTACCATTTAAATGTCTCTTCCTCT
>JZKD02S0437993.1:224091-241142 GCA_000966675.3 Picea glauca
CCAACATATGAGGGTCCTCCAACTTCGTAAGGCCATAACTCTCAAACCGTGAGGAGTTATGTGACGTTCCACATACCACCATAAATGACATGACATGTACTATCCATATAGAATATTATTACCTACAAATATATCAAACAAACTTGGGTCCTTTACCCAAACCTGGGTTCTCCAAATTCTCATGGCCATAAATCTCTAACCGTGAGGATTTATGTGACATTCCACATACCACCGGAAATGGAATGACAAGCACTATCCATCTAGGATAGTTTCACTGACAAATTCACTGATCTTCATATTATTATTCCACCCTCAAGCATGGCTCCTTCAACCATTCTTCTAGGATAACTCAACTGTAAAGTGTCTTCCCATGAGGGATTTCACCATAAGGGGACCACTTTGGAGTTCATACATTTCTGCACCATATCAACCATGATAAGACTATAATGATCAATCTAACTATGCATCATATATCAAAGAAAACGCATTGAACCATCTTCATATTTGCATAATGTATCAATGACAACTCATTGATCCATCTTCATCTATGCATGACATCATATGCATCATATACTTGACATCTATATAATCTCATCAAGGACAATACATATTACATTTGACATCAATCATCAATCAATCCTTTGGCATCAATTAATCACTTGACATCAATCAATCAAACCATTGGCATCAGTGACAACATGATCCAACAATTTCCTAAGGCAATTTTTTTTTCTCCCTGGGGGGTGCTGACCTTGAACCCCCGCGCAGGGGGCTATCGCCCCTTTGTAACCCCCATCATTTTCATTTCTTAGGATTACAGATATCATTAAAATGATCTATCTTGATAACTTAGGAAACAAACTGGCTTTAAGAGTGACATTGTTTGTAGGGATGTCAATATTTTGACATAAATAAGACTGTAAAAGAAAAACCCTCTCTTGGGAATTTAAACCTTTGAATCATTTGGCCAATATGGTTTCATCTAGAATCTCATTATTAGATTTTATAGAAAATATTAACATCTCATAAATCGACTAAAAATTTATCTCAAAAAGTACAGAGCCATCTTTAGAAATAACAACTCTCTTAGAAGGGATATAATTTGAAATGCACTAGAACACAAATTTAAAAATTCATACACTTGGAACACCATAGATTTTGTCAAATTGGACTCCCCAGCATGGTAATAGTTGACTAAATCCCTAAATTTTTGCATAGCTTACTGGTGAATTTCAAACAAGTCAAACGATACAACAGGGTCAAAAACATCGTTGTCTCTATCCACTGATTCCTTTTCTTTAACTGTTAAATATTTCCTAGCTTTAATTGACTTAAACGATTCCATTTTACAAAATGAAATGATAGAAAGAAAAGAAATTTCGAATTACCCAATAAAACTTTCTCTAGAATATACTAGGGTTGGGTTGGCGGTTTAGACTGGTAAGTTGAAATACGTTATCAACATTAAACTTTTGTAAATCAAACACTAACCAACGAAACATTCACTTTTAACCCTTTAAAGCCGAAACTCGAATACATGGAAGATTTAGATTGGTGAGAAATAATTAAATTTAAATATAAAAAATTGACAAAATTGACACTTCACCTTTTCCTTATTGCTTACGTCATATGATGCAGATGTCGATTTCTTGTTTATTGTGGGGAGGGGGGGGTCTAGAGTGATTTCATAAACAATGGAGGGGGAAGGTGCAATTCACCAACATGTGGCATATCGTTTGGGTTCAAATCATGGTTAAGTTTTGTGGACCCCCGCCCTTTCATTGGCCATCCAGCATATAGGGGAGGGGGCACAATTCAATAGGGACTGTTGGTCTAAATATTCGATCGAGCACAATTCAATAGAGACTATTGATCTAAATCTTCGATCGTGTGATTTGCCTACATACAAAAATGAACTTTATTAATATAAAAACCTACGATATAACTATATAATACGAAATATTTATAGCTAAATTGTTTTAAAATTAAACTATACAAAAACTTAATAAATTTAAACTAAATAAAAACTAAAACAAAACGATATTAAACTTTAATAAATCTAATAATAATAAAGTTTAAAACTTTATATGTTATTATTTACAAATACAATAAAATCTAACATGCATGAAAATAATGATGGTTACAAACAAATTAACTAAATAACAAACTATTTACTAACAAAATTAATAAAAATTAATAAAACTAAACAAACTAATAAACTCTTTAAAAACAAATTCTACATTTTATATAAAATTTAGAAAAATGTTACAACATTGTGTCTCCCTACGGGACAATAAAAAATATAAACAATGTACCTTCTTATTGGGTTATGGGTTCATTATTCTAAAAACAAAATTTAAACTATAAAACCAAGATTTAGAGAATAAACCTTTCTTTTAAAATAAATCAAATAAACATTTTTTCTCAATTACAAAATTAATCTCTAGTAGAAGAAGAGATAGAGTTTAACTAATCATTCCATATTTCAACATGTCAATAGAATAAAACTAAAAAACTAAAAAATGTTTTTCCTCACTTAAGCTTACTCAAGAACTACTTAAAGTAATCGGATCATAAATTTGAGCTCAAACGTCAAATTGCCAATTGATATTTGTCAACCCAAGACTATAAAATTTAAAATTTTATATTTATAGATTATCCGGGTTAGAAAATAGTTGTTATTGAGAAAACATTGGATTTGATTTTCAGTCCGATAGACCAATTCAGTCTTAGTGGATGTTAACCATCATCATCATCATAAATAAATATACTCATTTCGTAATCCTCCATTTTCATGGTGTTTCTACACTGCCAAAAAACGTCCATATCCTATGGTGTAGTCACCCTAACATCACATGCCTTTCTTCACTGCCAACGAGTGTCCATAGCCCCAGTGAAGATACCTGCATTTCCCAATTGAATTTCCTTTCACCATCTCCATTTTTCATATACACTTTATATGAGATGAGGACAATCAATATGCTTTTCACATGTAGGGATGATGTCTATTTATCAAAGATAAGTTGGAAATACCTAAGCTATAAAATATACTCATAAACATTTTTCATTTCCTCAATACTAACTCCATATTTCCAAAATAAATCCCATATTTCCAAAATAAACCAATATCATATCTTATTATTTTAATGTTTAAGATAAAGTTGCTTGGGTAACTCAATCAGTTCAAACTTGAAAACTAAGTCTTTATCTATAAATAATTACCTTAAATATACATTTTCAACATGAATAAGCAAATTTAAAGATATTTGCCTTTCTACTTCATGATACATGTCAAAAATATTTCATCACTAGTTTGAAGAATCTTTTCTACTAAGATTAAGAAAAATTTTAGACCATACGAATTTATTTATTTTAAAAGGAAATTTAGATCCAATCCAATTTAACAAGAAATGAAACATGTTTAACTTTAAACAATCGACTCTAAAAATAAATAATTTATTCTAATAAAGTTCTACTCTTATTTTAATTGGATCATCCATGTTAATAAAATAATAAGTTTTATGAATCAAAACTTTAGATCCAATTAATTTATTTCAAAAATATTTTTAGAAATCTTATGAAAAGTAAATGCCAATGTCAATCCAAATCAATTATTTTTTCTGAAATAAGAAATTTAGGAATTTTCTAAAATTAAATAAAATCATTCAAGAATTTCTCATTCACAGGAAATTCAAATAGATCTCCATCCAAATTTTGAAGAGAAAAGGAATTTTTTCCTTCAACAGAAGAAATATTGAAAGGGCCTAGCCATTTATTATCAAATTTTCCATTCTTTCCATGGTATTCTCTTCTATTATCCCATATTAGTACTAATTCACCGAGAACAAAGCTTCTTTGTTTTTCTCTTCTATCAAAAAAAGTATTCATTTTGTCTTGGTATTATTGAAATTTCTCATTCACTTATTCCATGTTTTACTGAACTTCAATAAGTTGATTCATCCTTCAACATCCTACAATAATTTCATGACAGGTAGGGATAAATCAATAGGAAGTACAACATATATACCATAAATATATTGAAAATGAGACATACATATTGCTCTTTTTGTGTTGATTATGTTTTCCCATAGTGCATATTTTAGATGAGAATGCCAAGCCCTTTTGTTGTCAATAAAACATTTCTAAAATGATTCTTATTAGGCTTGTATTTGATGATTCTTCCAACCCATTACCTTGAGGATACTAGATAGTTGAATTTCCAAGAATAATATTATATTTTTGACAAAAATCTATAATGACAAGGGATTTAAAAGCTTGAGCATTATCTGTAATGATTTTCCTTGGACAACCAAATCTAGTAATAATATTTTCCTCAAGAAATTTTATAACAACTACATCAGTTTCAAATTTGCTAGGAAATTCTTCCACCCATTTTGAAAAATAGTTTGTTACAGTTAGAATCCACTTATGTTGTGCACTAGAAGGTGGGTGAATTTCACCTATGAAATCTAAACCACATTATTAAGAATGAGCTTTAACTTTGATCAAGATTAAAGGTAAAGAAGTGAATTTCTATTTACCAACGAAAATTTGACATTGTTTAAAAGATATTACCTTAGAATTTACCTCTAAAACAATTTTGGCCAATAATATCCTTCTCTTAGAGTTTTATATGTTTTATATCTCCAAGCATGATGTCCCTCCACATATGCCTTTATGAAATTCATCTACAATTCCTCCGGTTTCCTCTTCAACAATACAATTCAAAATAATGCCCAAAGGATCTTTCGAATAAAGTTTTTCATCAATAATGCAATATTTGATAGCTTGTAGTTTTAAAGATCTTGTTTTATATTGATTTAAATGAGATGGACACTCAAGTGTTTGTGATTATAGAGCAATGTCTTTGTACCAAGGGGATACAAAAAATTTCTCATGTGCCTTTTTTATTGGTTGTTGTGACTCTGTTTCTTTTGCTGAAAGAGGTTTTGATGTTTGGGAGATTAAATTGATTCCAAGAGCTATGGAATTTGAATTTTCTAACAATTTTTATAAACCTTGAACTTTAATTAATTTTATGGGATTTATTTCAAGATCATACTCTTGAATATTTTCTATCCACTTACCTCTTCTTCCATAACTATGAGGTTGATTTAGAATTTCTTTGACAATACTCCTAGGCACATATGCAATAATTTTGGACTGTAAAATATAAACGTTAAAGGATTTCAAAGATTTAACTAATGCATATGCCTATTTTTCAAGAATGTTATATTTTAGTTCCAAGTCTCTTAAATTTTTTCTAAAGAATGAAATATGTTGTTCATGATTTTCGTCATTGTTTTGAAAAATTAGTGCAACATTAGTGTTTTCAGAAGCAAAAGAAAAAATTAGAAAATTGTAATGACCCTTCGTTACACCTAAGAAAAATTGAAGCACAAAAGGTAATGTTTTTTTAAAGCATTAGGAATTTGCGTCATCACATAATTCAACAACGCATAATCAATGACATCATAATTAAATGAATTACAAGCATCTCATTGTTATAATCAAGTAACATTGCAACCAATGCATCAACATATTTAGTAACGACATATAATTAACACATCTTCATAATTGAGCAATGACACAAAAATCGAAAGAATCATGAATGACGACGCAAGATCAACTCATCACGATCAACTGGAATCATCAATACTTTTAAATCCCTCAGCTCATCACATAAAAATAATCATCAGATAACACAAGGATAACATGAGATAACATAACGATAACATAATGATCATCATGATAAAATAAGAATGACATAAATATACTACCCACCCACCCTACCCTGCAAGGTTAGGACCTCCAGAACACATAAGCAATGCTCAAGCCCATGATCCAATTGATTTTGACCATTTAAGGTATTAGGGTTGGAGACTGTTTTGAGGAACAAGGAGGTGTCTAATTCCCATAGCCCAACATAATACACAATCCAAACTAGCTCATCAATCTCATATAAGCATCAATTATTCATCATAGTGCAAATACTAATCAACTCTACTTAATAAATCTTCAAACAACATTGAGTGTAAATGAGTAACAAGATTTTACATAAAGAATAATAGCCCAAAGAGCATAAATAAATCTTAGTATCGTGTAACTCAACTATGCATCTTCATATTAAGGAATATCTTCTAAGAATATATAGAACGAATCTATGGGCTAAAATCATACATTCATTTGCAAGGAACTGCAAGAAGATCAATCTTCTTAAGCACTACATTAAATTTAAATGATACATTGGATTATGCATCCAATTTATAAAACTAAAAACATCAATCATAATATCAATTAATAAGAAGTCTAATGCTGGCATATCCATTTAAAATAAATAAGGGAAGACCCAACAATAATATAAGAATCCAATGTCAACTTTTAATTCCATTCAAGGATATTACAGAAGACTAACTCTTATTTCAACCATACGTAACAATGCAATTGTTATCTTAAAAATTCATTGGAGGAGTTAAGGGAATACCAACCATAATAAGTAATATATAGAAGTCAAATACCTACGTATCCATTTAAGAATTAAGAAAATCAGGTCTTATTAAACCATAATTAATCACTCACATGCTAACTTTTAAATCCGTTTAAAATTTTAGGAAGACCAATCTTAATTGACCAAAAATAATTAATCTCTAGAGGCTAAATCAGAAGTCAAAAGTAAGGAAAAATAAGGAGTTCAATAATCTATCCCAGCCCCAGATCCAATGAAAAATATGAAATTTGTTCCAGACCCCAGTCCGACCCTCCATCTGGCACTTAATCTGGTCCTCCAACTGACACTTAATCTGGTCTTCCATCTGGCACTTAATTTATGAAAATTTAAATTAATTTTAAGTGCAACAAAAATGATTTTTACTAATTGTATAGCTTAGAGGAAGGGACAATAATTAATGCACGGTCTGTCAAGAAGTGCAAGCAACATGTAAGATGTGAGTGATCATGTATACATATAGCCAATCAACAAATTCAACTCACCCTTCTTGGTTTTAACTACGATGTTACCACTATTTTAAAACATGGAAATCAATACAAAACAATTAACTTGAAAAAGGGAAACCAAACACGAATAGGTTAAAAGACATTGCAATTTCAAGTGAGACATTTTTCGTAAGAAACTTAATCGGACACCTGATCCGACCCTTGATTTGGCCTCTGATCCGCCCCTTGATCCGCCCCCTGAAACAAAACTAATTTATGATAAATTCGAAATTAAAAATCACAGGCAACAAATGAAAATCTTAACGGATGAGAAACAATTAAAACCAAAATTATCTTTTGATGTTGCAGTGTACATGAGGGTTAAACACTTAGAACGATTTAGGGGGGTAATCAACTTCTGATTTAGAGAATAAAAGAGTTAAACAACACACACATTTATGGGTTGTTCAATAACTGGGAAACACTTATATCTACACCCAGTCAACACTATACTTCAACGTGCAATCCCATGGAGAAGAGGAGGAAACAATCACAAGAAAGCATAACCACAAGGTGACAAGGGAGATTCCACAAAATGAATCCCCTCCCAATTCTGAATTGGCTCTACTTCATTCGATTAATTTCTAGTTATTAGAAATTTAAATAAATAACAATAACAAGGGATAACAATAGTACAGAGATTTCACACCCTCGGTTGGTGCACTGAGAAATGAAGATTAAAAGATACTGAAGGAGGAAAAACAAGTTATTCCTTACCTCCAAGAGATCTCATGGTGGAGGGATTACTGAAATAACAACAATAAAATTGCAGACAAAGGAAAGAGTTTCACAAATCGAAATAAACTAAAAAATTAAGGAGGCAATGCTCAAATTCCAATTATCTTGAATTGGTACTCTTACGAAAACAATATTAAAATTTTCCTTGCAAGCTAGAGGCGAGTGCGGGCTCTGTAACTCATGGATTTGCAAGAAAATCAACAATAAACTACAATTTAAGGTTATCAAGGAAGGCAAGATTCGACTGTACTTAAATGAAAAGTAAGGTCGAATTCCACAGGGGAGGAAGTGAACATCAAGAACTCGATTCAAATCAGAAAATCCCATGACAGAAACAAATGATTCATGACCTCCATCAACCAACTGCACAAGAATCTACGATTGTGAATTTGTTTTGATTAGTTGGTTTATAAAATAAAATTAAAATCCTGTTATGCAAAACAATGGTAGCGACAAGGAAGAAAGAAAAACTTTGGGTAAAATCAACTAGAAGCATCTCAGGAAGATCCAATGGATGGTAAAATGAAAGACAAGGAATACGAATTTCCAATACTTTTAGTATAAAAAATGAATTTACAATAATGAAAAAAATTCTCTTTCTATAGTACTCAACCATCAGGGAACTCGAAATTTAGATTTCAGAAAATCCAACATCGTTTACAACTAATTTCTAAAAACTATAAATACAATTTAATTGATTAAAATTTCAAAACTCTAATAAGAATATCGTAACTGAAGACGAAGAAGTCTGAAGATGTTCTTTTTAAAATAACGCTCCTTCCTTTTTCTTGCTTACTAATCATTGAGACTTCACCAGTACCTCCCAGCCAACGCTAGGGGTACTCTTCTTCCCCCTTATCCCCCCGAGCCACAAAGGGGCCATGCACAAACCCAACCAGAATAATCTAGCTCCCAACTCGCATCGCAAGGTAGAACTACCACTCTCTTTCTCGAGTTGGGTATCCCAACTCTCACAAGTAAAACCAATCGGAATTTATGCAACATAACCTTACTCATATCGGTCATCGCCCAATCCTCCTCTTAGCCATTTCCTTTATAGAATTTTTCTCAGTGACAACTTGCCATTGCACATTTAATTCGTTTTTAATAATTTAATTAGGATTTTTTCCCACATACACTTGTCACTTGTTCCCTTAGTTGCACTAATAAATCCATAATTAAATTAAATTAATGTCAATTTCCCTCACCAACCTAAAAGCGCTCCTAAAATCACTCCTATTTGTCCCTTTATTCCCTCTATTTCCCTTTTAATGACTGACGCCTTTATAAAACTTAGTTGTCTTTAATTTAGGAAAGTTCTTTAGTTAGATTAGACTATATAACTTTCTATGCTTACACGTTCTTTTTACATTTATTTCTTTTCTTATCTAAATTTCCAATTTGGTATTCTCTTGCACAAATTTATATAATTAAATATTTAGATATAATTTTTACTCTTTCAATTCCTAACTTGATTTTTCTTCATCCCACATTTATTTAATTTATAATTTAGTTTTAGTCTTCTTACCCACTTTAGACTTAGGCTCAAATTTTTAAACTAGGCTTAGAATTTTTAAGGAGATTTTATAATTAATAAAAATTACTCATTTAATAATTATTTTAAGTCTGACAATGTCAAAAAACATTATTGTTTTCTAGTCACCTAGGTTCATTAGCTCAAATTTTATTTTATACTGTGACATGTCGTTCAAGATGCACTCCGTGCTCAAAGGGTGGCACTCGACTTGGATTCAAATTTTAATTATGTTGTTAGCACTAAGAGTCACCCTCAGATTGCAAGAGGATAAGCCCAACACCCATCATAATGTTTGGTGGATGCTGGTTTTATGAGTGGAGTTCAAATGGACAAAAGTCAGTACAAGAATGATTTTAACACAGAAACTGGACAAACAATGCATAGGGAAATGAGGTCCTCATTAACTTCAGTCAGTGTTTTGAGTTTAAGGGTGAGGAGAAGGAAGACTTAGTGAGAGAGGTGAGAAAGTCTGCCAGGAGCATTTGGCCTCCAAGCAGCTTGGTGAAGAAACAATCAAGCTCAAGAGCACTCCTGAACTCAATTTTCAGGCACTGAAATAGTTCACAACAACATAATAATCAAACCTACATTATAATACAACTACAACAACTCATATGGATCCTCCATGCACGAGAATTTCACCATAAGGGGAAACAATATAACAAAGGGAAAGTACTTAAACAGGTCACAACAACACTATAATCAAACCTACATTACAATACAACTGAAAGCCTCGACTGGATCCTCCATGCCCGAGTGTTTCAACACAGTTTACACAAAGAGATGAAAGAAGATGACTTCTATTGATGTGAAAGTCTTAAGTCTGATGCATAACCAGAGAATAGTTCTGGCATAAAAAAATTACACAATAGGGAGCTTTGCTCAACCATTCGATGACCATAACAAAATATTGAACTGACCTACTTATACTCAGATTAGTCCAAAACTGTCAAGAGTGTGATCTGGAAATCCCATTCAAAGCTTTGCGTTTGTGAAACCTTCTGTTAGACTTTGTGTGTTTCCTCTTGTTAGACACAAAATAGGTTCAGTATGGACCTGTAGGAAAAACCGTCCACTGTTGTACCTCGTGCTAACAACTCTGTCCCCTTAGCCATAATTTCCATGCTTTCCATTTATTGATTGAGATGAGGTTTCAGTTGCCAGTCCCTGCTTCATTAACTAGATATTCGTCAGGATTGGAGCATGGCTAGAGGACTAATGGGCGACCACCTGTCGCTGTCAGATATGATATTTAATTTGCACGTGATTTCGGGTTCGTATAAAGAGTTTTGCACCCACATCACTTTCGGTACCGAAACACACCCTCTTCCACCACATATCCTCCTCGCAAACCATGGTTTGGATTTCATCCCACCCTTCGGATTTTAACGTGCGTGCATGTTGCAACCCTGAAATGATCTGAGACCGTCAATCGAAAAGGGACCTGAGATCTTGGTGCGCTGACTACTTTAGCACCTCCGCCAAAACTTTAACCTCTCGTTAACTGTGGGAATATTCCAACTGTGTTTAGATATGGCCTCGAATTAAAATGTGTAGGGGAATTCTTCCATTGTAACTGCATTTTCTTGTTTGATGCGTTGATGGATGTCACCTGTGAACCTGACAACTTTATGTGATAACATACACAACATGTCCTTCAAGACGCATTACATGCTCCAATGGTGCCACTCACATTTGACTGGTTTTGGTAGTTGTCCAACCCTTGGAGTCAATACCCCATTTAGGAGACATTATGAGAGACTATGGGACTATAAGGAATAAGGACCTTGCCTTATTATGTGCCCTTTAGAATCTTCACGAGCGTCTGTCTTAGTCTTCCCTCATGACATTGTGGATCTCTTGAACTAGGTAATCATTAACCTACAATTTGAGCCATAGAGGGAGTGCCAGTAGGCTATGGCAGGGCTCCTGCCACACCTCTCCCTCAATATCTAGTTTTTTTGCATGGCCCCTTTACTCCTTATGTGAGTCTGATTAGCAAGCAATCGTCAACCTGCATCCATCAATGAAACACAGTCAACGATCCATAAACAACATCATAATATACCCGATCATATGTCACATATGCATAAATAGAAATACCCAAACCATATATAGTTCACTCCATGACTCGATCGAGAGTCCCATGAGGTCCATTAATTCCATCGACATCCTCAACCCATAAATTTTCCTGCAAACTCAGGGGAAACTCGTCAATAACATATATCAATACATATATATTGAATAACGTAATATCATAATCATCAACATCATCATAATAATCAATAAGCTAACACACAACCATAACTAAAACCGGATCACTTGCATGGAATTTTACTCAAAGAATAAGTCAAATCATGTGCACGCAAGATTAGGATATTACATACACACCCTCTTGTTTTAAACTTCATCCCAAAGTTTCACAGTATATATAAGCAGTATATAAGTCATCTGACAAGATATCAATGTCTAACTATCAAAACAAAATGGATACTGTTGGCACATATCATATGCATTTTCCCAGGTAGCTGAGTGTGGACTATAATTGTCCCATTGGACCTTAAGTTGATCTCCTTTTCGATGTCGTAGTTTTCAAATGCGATGGTACATAATGCGGATTGTCTCCTCCATGAGTGCACCCTCGTCTAAGACCTGCAAAGAACTCATGCCAATCACATGTGTAGGATCACTAACACAATGCTCGAAACAGATACATGAAAAACATTGTGCATACACCTCAAAGAATCAGGAAAGGCTAGTTGATAGGCCACGAGCGCCTTATCTTTCACAAATTCGAAAGGTCCCAAAAACCTAGGAGAGATTTTAGCACCCCGTCCAAACTTGATCGAACTCTTGTGCAGTTTCACCCGCAAGAAGACTCGATCACCAACTTAATAAATATAGTCAACGTGATGCACATCAACATAGCTCTTATGCCAATCTTGCGCCTCTTTAATCCTTTGTCTTGTTTTTTTCATTTGTTCTTCCATTTCTTGGATCTCTTTTGGGCCTACCTAGACCCTATCCTTAATTCAATCCCAACTCAAAGGTGTCCGATATGGTTTCCCATAAAGAAACTCGAATGGCACCATCTTAATGGTGCTTTGATAGATGTTGTTGTACGCAAACTCTACCAATGGAAAGAAATATTCCCCATGCTTTTGTTGGTCCATCACGTACATACTTAACATATCCTCCAATATTTGGTTCATTCTTTCTGTCTTCCCATCTGTCTCAGGGTGATACGTGGTACTAAAGTTAAGTTGGGTTCCCAAGGCCTCTTGGAAACTAGTCCAAAATCGTCCTGTAAAAAGTAATCCTCGATAATATATGATCCTTTTAGGAACACCATGCAATATCACAATCTCATTGATAAAAAATATAGCTATGTCTGATGCCTGATAAGTCATATGCATAGGAATAAAATATGCACTCTTCGTCAGAGTGTCAACTACCATGAAAATCGAGTCGTGCCTCCTTGCCGTCAACAAAAATCCCACAATAAATTCCATTGAAATGACCTCCCATTTCAATTTTGGAATAGCATGTGGCTGTATTAATCCTGTTGGATGTCTATGTTCATCCTTCACTTGCTGACATTCTATACATCTTGCAACGCAGTTGACTATGTCCACCTTCATTCCTTTATAGAAGAATAAAGGTTTAGGTTTTCCCTCATCTTCATGACTCTTGGATGAGCCATGTACACTTCTCTATGATCTTTGTTTTAAGATCAAACTTCTCAACTCACTGTTAGGTGGTATGTAAATACGGTTATTATACCTCATTAATCCATCATTGTCCACAATAAATACCTCAAATGTTGGTACCAACATGGTGTCTTGTTCGTTATTCTTCTTGACCTCTTTATACCAGTCATCGTCGCGTTGTTTAGTTAGAATATTTTCACGAAGATTTTTCTGAAGAGGTATCATCGAAAATATGTGTGGTCTCTGACTCAAAGCATCTGCCACTCTGTTCATTATTCCTTTTATGTAGGTAATCTCAAAATTGTACTTGCTAAGCAGTTCTCAACAACACCTTTGTCGTGCGTTCAAGTCACTTTGCATAAAAATGTGTTGCAACCCACAGTGGTCTATTTTCAGTTTGAATTTCTGTCCAATCAAGTAGTGTTTCCACACTCTAAGGGAATACACAATGGCCAACAATTCCAAATCATGTAAGCGACCACTTGATCGTCTTGCATCAAGACTCGCTTAAGCCTTCCTTTGATGCGTATGTGCATACCAAGAATTCCTTGTCCATGTCAAGGAATTTTAGTATCGGCACTGTCGTCAAGAGATCCTTGAGCCTTCAAAATGATTCCATGCATTTCTCGGTCCATACAAAGTTCTTGTTTTTCTTCTACAATTCTGTGATCGGATTTGATATCTTCAAAAACCTTCGATGAACCATCGATAATATCTAGATAAACCCATGAAGCTACATAGTTCTGGTACATTTATCGACACAATCCATTCCATAATAGCCTCTACCTGTTCTGGATCCACAACGATGCCTTCACCGAAGATAACATGCTGCAAATAATGAATTCTTGATTGATAAAAAGAACATTTCGACAATTTCCCGTATATTTTTTTTCCTGTGAACACTGTAATACTAAGCACAAATGTTCGTCATGTTCTTCTGTTGTCTGAGAATATATCAATATGTCATCAATGAATACTTGAACAAAATTTTCCAAGTATTCATGGAACACCCCATTCATCAAGCTCATGAATACCCCTGGGGTAGTTTTCAATCCAAACAGTAAAATGGTAAACTCGTAATTCCCAAACCTCATCTTGAATGCAATCTTAGCAATTTCTTCCTTTTTGATTTGTAACTAGTGATATCCTGATCTCAAATCGATCTTAAAAAACACCATCATGCCTTTCATTTGGTCAAACAAATCGTCTATTCTTGGCAACAAATACTTTTTTTTGATCATTTACTTGTTCAATTGACAATCGTCAATACAAAGTCTCCACGACCCATCCTTATTCCATATGCATATAATAGGTGCACCCCAAGGTGTCACACTTAGACATATAGTTCCTAGGTCCAACAACTCCTTTAGTTTCATTTTCAACATCTGTAACTCAAACTTTGACATCCGATAAGGTGTTCTTTCTATAGGTTTGGTTCTAAGTTTTAAGTCAATGGTAAATTCCATCTCTCTTTCGGGCGGCAAACCAGGTAACTCTTTTGGGAACACGTCCACAAAATCTTGTACTACCATAATCTTTTCTATTCCTTCCACCACACTCTTTTCATTCAACACTAAGATTACATATATCTTGCATCCTTTGCACATACTCTTATGTAGCTATAGGGAAGAGATAAACCTTAGGTAAACTCCCTGGTTTATTCTTAAAATCACTCATCTCTATCACTCATCATCAGTCAATCTCAACCATTTCGTCTTACAGTGAAGTATCACTTCATGCGATTCCAACCAATCCATATTGATCATGACGTCATAAAATCCTAAGATCATGACGTATAGGTCATACTTCATTACAATTTTCCCCAAGTTAAAGTGACAGTTCATACCCCTTCCTCCAACCATATGTTTTTCACCCAAAGCCATTTCGACATATCTAAACTTGTCTTGTCGACTGCCTTTACCTAAATCACTTTAGCCTGGTATTAGAAATAAATATGTCTGTAGCACTAGGATCTATCAAATACTAAAAGTTTGGTTGGAGATGGTACCTGACGCCTTGACCATACTGGTCAAGTTCTCGTCCTGACAGTTATTTTCCACGGTCATGAATCTCGTGGGCCTTTCCCACCTCTACAATGGTAGTGTGTCATGTTGACCCGACCACTATGGCCTTTTCAATCAGACAGTCTTGCTAGTATGGTGGATCTCCACATGTCCAACACCCATCTCCGGTCTAGTACTCATGGCCCAAAGTAGAAGCTGCTGGCCTACTAGCCTAAGATCTTGGTTTTTTCTATTGAGAGGCCTAAACTTCGGTTACTGGTGGAACTACCCCTGATGCGGTGGTGCCCTATAGGGATTCCTTTGCTGAGGAACCCATTGTCATGAAAAAGGGTCCTCTAGACGTATCTTGATACCCTGATGTCTTGTCAGGTTGGGATCTGATGCTGCTGCGCATATGAAGTCATAAATCCAAACGATCTTGCAAGAGTCCTTCCCTAACTCCCATGGGTAAATTCTTCCTCAGATATGAGGCCTACTGGACTGCATCATGCAACATTTGAGGCATTAGGATCCTCACCTTCACATGAAGTTGGAGTTAAGGCCGAACACGAACTTGTTGTCCTCCAAATTCTCCGTGTTGAGATGCAGGGCATACCGAAGTAGCTCCATAAATCTGGTCTCATACTCCGGCATTGTAAGACCACCCTATCGTAAGGCGTTGAAATCATTAAGTTGACATTCAATGAATTTCTATGACAAAAACTTCTCTCGGAACCGTTCTACAAACCCTTCCCATAACACAGATTTGACAACTAAGTTTAGTTGAGGTAGGAGCATCTTCCACCATATAAGAGAAATCTCCTTTCTCTAAAAGAACTCCATGCATACCTTCAAGTGGGAGGGGTAGTCATGAAGTGCAATTCACATTGCCTATTCTCCATCCCTTCCCCAATGGTTGAGCCGTTCGTGGGACCCGTGAACTCGGGAAACTTCCCCTTCTTTTGTTCTATGTGAATGCTTATTCAGCCAGTTATAGTGCGTGATGAACCCTCATGGGATATGGGAGCCCTCGCCTCATCTCTATCCAGTCGGTTAATGAAGGCCTCTGACATCCTTAGAAAGGGTCTCGTCACACATACCACATCCCCCACATAAATCTTCTCCTGCTTCATGAATTGTTCTTCTTCTTGGGGGTTAGACCCTTCCAATGTGTTTTTTACTAGAGGCATCACACCTTCGCCCTTAGTACCATATCGTCTACCTCCACGACATCCTCTAACTAGGATTACTGCATGGACATGTTAAAATTTTCATTAGCGCTAAGTTATTAATCAAGGATTTAATACAGTGGAAGGCGTGATGATCCACAGTCATAGGGTTGAACCCACTCTGATACCATATGTAAGACCCTCCGTTACGCCTAAGAAAAAGAGAAGAAAAAAAGGTAATTTTTTTTTAAAGCATTAGGAATTTGTGTCAACACATAATTCAACAATGCATAATAAATGACATCATAATTAAAGGAATTACAAGCATCTCATTGTCATAATCAAATAAATTTGCAACAGACACATCAACATATTTAGTAATGACATATAATTAACACGTCATCATAATTGAGTAAAGACACAAAAATCGAAAGAATCATGAATGGAAACACAAGATCGACTCATCATGAATCGACTGGAATCTTCTTAAGCACTACATTAAATTTAGATGCTACCTTGCATTATGCATCCAATTTATAAAACTAAAAACATCAATCATAATATCAATTAATAAGAAGTCTACTGCTTGCATATCCATTTAAAATAACTAAGGGAAGACCCAACAATAATATAAGAATCCAATGTCAACTTACAATTCCATTCAAGGATATTAAGGAAGACTAAATCTTATTTCAACCATACGTAAGAATGCAATTGTTGTCTTAAAAATTCATTGGAGGAGTTAAGGGAAGACCAACTGTAATAAGTAACAAATAGAATTCAACTACCTTGTTTTAGGATAAATCCGTAAGTGCGGACACAAACCGATCTCCCTAGATCCACCTGGATCTAGAACAAAACAAGACAGAATAGGACGCTTTCCTTAAGTTTTAAATATTGA
>JZKD02S0437993.1:247649-261528 GCA_000966675.3 Picea glauca
AAGTTCTTCTTCCTTCTCTCTTCAGGAACTCAGGCCACTGTGACCCCTCTAAAGGCAATAGATAGGTTTACATCATTAACGATCATAGGGATGACGAAAATAATGTGTAACATACCTACGTATCCATTTAAGAATTAAGAAAGTCAAGTCTTATTAAACCATAAATAAGCACTCACATGCTAACTTATGTATCCGTTTAAAATTTTAGTAAGACCAATCTTAATTGACCAAAGATAATTAATATCTAGAGGCTAAATCACAATTCCAAAGTAAGGAACAAGAAGGAGTTCCAGAATCTATCCCAACCCCATATCTGGCGTGTAAAAAAATATGAAATTCGTTGCATACCCTAGTCCGATCCTCGATCTAAAACTTAATCTGGTCCTCCATTCGACATTTAATCTGGTCCTCCATCTGACACTTAATTTCTGAAAATTTAAATTAATTTTAAGTGCAACAAAAATGTTTTTTATTAATTGTATAGCTTAGAGGAAGGGACAATAATTAATGCAAGGTATGTAAAGAAGTGGAAGCAACATGTAAGATGTGAGTGATCGTGTATACGTCCAGCGAATCAAAAAATTCAACTCACCCTTATTGGTGTTAACTCTATGATGTTACCACTATTTTAAAATGTGGAAATCAATACAAAACAACTAACTAGAAAAAGAGAAACCATACACGAACATGTTAAAAGACACTGTAATTTCAAGAGAGACATTTTTCATATGGAACTTAATCTGACACTTGATCTGACCCTTGATCCGGCCCCTGATCTAACCCTTGATCTGGCCCCTGAAATGGAACTAATTTCTGATAAATTTGAAATTAAAAATCACAGGTAACAAAACAAAAAGATTAATAGATGAGAAACAATTAAAACGTAAATTATATTTTGATGTAATAGTGTACATGAGGGTTAAATGCTCAGAACGCTTTAAGGGGGTATTCAACTTCTGATGTAGCGAATATAATATTTAAACAACAAACAAATTTCAGGGTTGTTCAATAATTGGGCAACACCCAAATCGACACCCAGTCAACACCAGACCTCAACGCACAATCCCACAGACAAGAGGAGGAAATAGTCACAAGAAAGTATAACCACAAGGTGACAAGGGGGATTCCACAAAATGAATCCCCTCCTGATTTTGGATTGGCTCTACTTCATTCAATTAATTTCCAGTTATCGGAAATTTAAATAACCAACAATAGCAAGGGATAACACTGGTATAGATATTTCACACCATCCGTTGGCGCACTCGGAAATCAATATTAAAAGCTACTGAAGGATCCAAAACAAGTGTATCCTTACCCTCAATGAGATCTCATGGTGGAGGGATTACAAAAATCACAACAATAAAATTGCAGACAAAGGACAAAGTTCCACAAATCGAAATAGACTACCAAATTAAGGAGGCAACATTCAAATTCCAATTATCCTCAACTAGTAATTTTACGAAAACAGTGTTAGAAATTTCCTTGCAATCCAGAGGTGAGTGCAGGCTCTGTAACTCATGGATTTGCAAGAAAATCAACAGTAAACTACAATTTAAGGTTATCAAGGAAGCTAAGATTTGACTGTAGTTAAATGCAGAGAAAGGTCAAATTCCATAGGGGAGGAAGTGAACATCAAGAACCTGATTCAAATGATAAAATCCCATGATAGAAACAAATGATTTGAGACCTCCATCAACCAACTGAAAAATAATCTACGACTACGAATTTGTTTTGAGTAGTTGGTTTTTAAAATAAAATTAAAATTATGTTATGCAAAACAATGGAAGCAACAAGGAAGAAAGCACAACTTTGGGTAAAATTAATTAGCAACATCTTGAAAAGATCCAATGGATGGTAAAATGAACGAAAAGGAATACGAATTCCCGATACTTTTAGTTTTAAAATTGAATTTACAGTAATGAAAAAAATTCTCTTTCTATAGTACTCAACTATTAGGGAACCCAAAATTTCATTTTTAGAAAATCCAACTCCGTTTACAACTAATTTCTAAAAACTATAAATACAATTTAACTGATTAAAATTTCAAAAATCTAATAAGAATATCGTAACTGAAGACGAAGAAGTCTAAAGATGTTCTTCAACAAATGAATCCCCTTCCTTTCTCCCGCTTTCTAATCGTTGATACTTCAATGATATCTCCCAACCAACGCTAGGGGTACTCTTCTTCCCCTTAGCCCCCCGAGATACAATGGAGCCATGCACAAACACAACCAAAATACTCTATCTCCTAGCTCGACTTGCAAGGGAGAGCTACCACTCTCTTTCTCAAGATGGGTATCGCAACTCTCACAAGTAAAACCAATCAAAATTTCTGCAAGATAATCTTACTCATACCAGTCATTGCCCATTCCTCCTCTCAGCCATTTCCTTTATAGAATTTTTCTTAGTGACAACTTTCCATTGCACATTTAATTTGTTTTTTTATAATTTAATTAGGAATTATTTCCCCCATACACTTTACTTGTTCCCTTAGTTGCACTAACAAATCCATATTTTAATTAAATTAATGTCAATTTCCCTCACCAACCTAAAAACGCTCCTAAAATCATTCCTAGCTATCCCTTTTATTCCCTCTATTTCCCTTTTAATGAGTGACACATTTCTAAAACTTAGTTTTGTTTAATTTAGGAAATTTCTTTAGTTAGACTAGACTAGATACCTTTCTATGCTTCTACATTATTTTTACATTTATTTCATTTCTTATCTTAATTTCCAATTTGGTATTCTCTTGCACACATTTATATAGTTAAATCTTTAGATATAATTTTTACTCTTTCAATTCCAAAATTGATTTTTCTTCATCCCCATTTATTTAATTTATAATTTAGTTTTAGTCTTCTTACCCACTTTAGAATTAGGCTCAAATTTTTAAACTAGGCTTAGAATTTTTAAGGAGATTTTATAATTAATAAAAAATTCTCATTTAATAATTATTTTAAGTCCGAAAATGTCAATTTTTTTTATTTTTTTATAGGCACATAGGTTCATTGAATCCGGTTTTATTTTGTACCGAGACATGTCGTTCAAGACACACTCTGTGCTCCAAGGGTGCCAGTCGTCTTTGATTCAAATTTTAATTACGAGATGTGCCCTTCAAGACACACTATGTGCTCCAAGGGTGCCACTCGTCTTTGAATGATTTTTGTAGTATTTGCATATGATCTTATGATCTTATAACAACAAATTTATGTCTTTCAAATTCAAATTTGAGAAATCAATTTGATCAATTTGAATTTGAAAAATCAATTTAGCATCTCCATAAGCTATGAGGTTATAATTTTCAATTTTCTTTAATTTTTTAAACCTATAACAAGAGCTTCATATTCACAAGCATTGTTTGTAGAATCCGTTTCAAATTGTAACCTAAAGAATATGACAATGTTTTTCCAGAAGGTGAAATAAAAATAACGCTATCTCTAACACCTTCCCAAGATGAAGCTCCATCAAAATCCATTTTCCACATAACACTTTCAAGTTCATTATTTACACAAACATGAGTATTTTCAATTTTTGTACAATCTTCTAACTCATTGTTTACAAATAAAATAAAACATTCAAATCTTGATCTTTTGAATACACATGATAGTTATTAGGGTTTTGGGGATCACTAACTATATAATAAAGTTTAGTTTCCCTATAAAGTCTCTTTGTTTCTCCACCAAAAATTGGAATGGTGGCATATGTCATATCCAATTGTAACATGTCACCTAATTTACTTCCCCATGCCCTTAATAGAAGCATTCCATAGTTTGAAGGTACATATGCCACAACCATGTCTATCATAATACTTTTTATATATATTTGAGATAGGTTAACTACAAGATCTTTAATCATTCATAACCATTTAACCTTTCTTGTGTCAAAGTAATATAGATCTTTATATGATCTTGTAATTTCTAACCCCAACTTGTCCATAATTATTTTAGGCATCAGATTATGTGAAGCACCTGAATCAAGGATACAATTATGCATAAGGTGTTAATGAATAGCCAAGGTATTATAAAATGGAGCGACTGCTTCTCCTCTTTTTTCAATATAAGGTCCAAACATAATAGTGGATTTTTCATCGAGTAAATTTAAAGTATCTAGTTGTGTTACTAAATTTGAAAAATCAATAATTTTTAAGACTTGCTTTCGAAACACTGGATTTTTAGCAAGTTATATTAAAGGAATAGGAATTCTAATTTTATTCAATTAATTTTCTAAGTTGAATGAAGTACTTCTCTTCTTTGTTTCCTTGTGTTTTATCTCTGGTTTCTTCACTATTTAGGGATCCGATTTATTTTTTGAAGCTGAGACTACTTTTCCTTTATCATTATTTTGAATCTTATCTTATTAACCTTGATTATTGGTTTTATTTCCATTTTGTCTAGGTATAACATCATACTTTTTATGAAATTCAATGTGTAAGGTGTTTGATAAAATTATATACTAAGGTGAAATATCAACTTGATTTTTAGTGTCATTTTCACCAAAGTATTGATTTAGTCCTAAAGATGTTTCATACTTGTCTTTTGTCATATGTACATAAAAAGGATCACCTTCCATCACATTCATTTCTTCATCATGTTCTTTCTATCCTTCTTCATGCATAAAATTATCAATCAATTTTTTATTTTTTAATGTTGCATGTATTGGTTGATCTTCAAATCTTTTCTCTCTTTGTAAAACTTGGTGAGGATTGAATGATATTATAAATTGATTTAATTTTATATTATCAAGTCTCATCCTTTTTGTTTCCATCCTATCTAATTTATTAGATAAGTCTTTAATTATCCTAGACATCTCTTCAATTTTTATTTGACCCAGAAGGACTAACTTGTTCTTTATGTTTTCTTTTTTATTGATCCTTAGAATCAGTCTCAACTCTAGTTTTTCTTGAAGCTATAATGTTTAACTCTATGTCAACTATATCGTTTTGTATATTAGTTAAGGTAGTAGATCTTCTTCCTCTAATAAACAATGCAAAATCTAGATCAAAAGAGGCAACAAAAGTTACTTTTGTAGCTAGTTGAGAAGGTTTTAAATCTATGGGGATATTATAATAAAGTTTGTTAAACCTCTTTATAAAATATGAAACAGATTCATTATTTTTCTTTTTAATACTCCCAAACTTAGTCAAATAATACAAATGATCCTT
The DNA here is from genome assembly GCA_000966675.3 of Picea glauca. NCBI lineage: Eukaryota > Viridiplantae > Streptophyta > Pinopsida > Pinales > Pinaceae > Picea > Picea glauca. The sequence goes on from JZKD02S0437993.1 coordinate 252,811, forward strand.
TTTCTCTCCCTAATGTCTAAGAAAAATAGATTATAGTGTATCCCATGAGTCAATGGAATTATGGGTTAACCCTTTAAACCATGTCCTCACCTCCCCTTCAAAAGTTTGTACAAATATTCTCATATACACATCCTCATGTTCAAGACTTAGATTATCTGTAAAATTATCAAAAGTTGACAGGTCTTGTAAATTTTTAATCTCATCTTCTCCATTAAATTTAGGTAAGAGATTTAGATAATTATCAGGAAAATTGTTCATATTTCTTGGAAGATTTAAGGGTGCATATCTATAAACAACTTTGTGAAAGATCTTAGGTGGAGATGGTGGGGATGGTTGTTGTTTTTGATGTTGTGGTTGTTTTTGACCAACCATTAGATCCTCTAAGAATAATTTATAATTTTTCAGAGTGAGTGGATTAATAAAAGTTTTGAAAGTTTCTTCTTCTTCAGAGGGAAATTTTGGAAGAGTTATTTGAGAAACTTTAAAAGAATCCTTTTTAGGGAATAAGAAAGAAAACATGGGTGATATAATAGGAGAAAATTCAAGAGAAACCTTTGGGGGAACCTTTGAATAATATTTAGGAAAAGGTATTTGAGAGATTATGAGAGAAAGTGCAATATAATTTTCAGGGAAATTTTCAAGAGAATTTTTTATAGGGACTGATAAGGGTAGTTTTGGAAACGTTGGAGGAGAAACTTTAGGGGTAACTAGAAAATAATGTTTAGGAGGAATTGTGGGAAAATATTTTGAAGGATATTCTAAAATAATAGTAGATTTTCCTTTTGATTTGGGATCCATGGAAGAAGAAGGATTAATAGCAGAAGGTGCTATTTGTTTTTGTCTAGGATTTCTCTTAGATACTAGTTTTTCTAGATCTGTTATTGGTGTAGTTTTCTTAGGGTTTGGGTCTGCTCTCATGTTTTTATTTCCTAATGCCAAGATTGAAAATGTGAAGTCGCCAGGTGAAATATTTTATCCTTCCTAACTCTTATTCACCAACAAGGAGTATGTTTTCTATCATTTTACCTAGGGAAAGTAACATTTCTTAATTCTCTCCCCAACAACAACGCCAAAAGAATTTTGTAACCCTTGATATTTTTCTGGCTACGAAACTATTCCAAAGTATCCATTATCAATTAATTTATTTTAACTTTGAAATTTATATCCTAGAACATAGTGCTTGTATTGTTTTACCCTAAGAAATAAACTTTATTTCTAATTAATTAATATCATAACTTGAAAGGCAAGATTTCAATATTTTATACAACTTTAGATTTTAGATGATTTAAAAGAAGAATTCAAGAAATAGAAATGAAAGTTTAACAATGTATTCAATCTGAATAAATATCATTTAAATTTTAATTGAAAAAATTACAAACATCTGTATCTAATTTAAAATAATATTAAATGAACAATAATGAAAATTTCATCAATATTCATAAGGCATAAAAGTGTAACACACAGGTTTGACTTATACTTACAGTGTAGTTGCATAAATTTGTGTATTTTATAATTCCTGAAGTTGTAGCAGTGGTTGTTGTACAAAATTGTTACATTTAAAACATTAGATACATGTTGAAGAGGAAATTTATGAAATACTAAAGACACATAATATCATAGAAAACATAAATTAAAACATTGAAAATTAGAATCACTCAAGTTCTGTAAAGTAGTATTTTGTTAGAAATCTTGGTCTTTTCTTAGGCAAAAGCCAACCCCTTTTATATTAAAAATACTTTCTTTTATACAAAAATAGTTAAAAAAACATATGGCTATCGAGAGATATTATTTAGCATCAAAATAACAACAACATGTATCTTTTTACAAAGAAAACAATAAATACGCTCGAACTTGATATTTTCCTGGAAAATCTCTTGATTTCTATTCAACCATTTTGATGAATCATTTAGTTAATAATTGAATTAGAAGCTTCCAATTTTTAGTCGATGGATTTTTGAAGGTCTTCATTTTCCTATATTAAATGTCTAATTTAGTATACTTCTCATATGTAGGAGGACTTGAGAAAATATTTTTAACTTGCCAGAGTAAATAAAAATCATCTATGATTATGTCCACAATAGTCTGTCCTCTCAAAGTTTTAGCCATCCCTTGAAATTTGTCTTCACTTTCTCTGATTATAAACATATTCCTTCTATAATTTTCAAAAGATAGAAGTTTTCCTTTTCTATTCCATGTTAAAGACAATCCCACTTTTACTAAATTCTCAAACTTATTTGTGAATGATTCATTGTTTCTTTTTACCATTATACATTTATTTTGGGCTTGTTGTATCAAATTTATTTTTGTGAAAATATTCTCAGTCTCCATCACAATTTTAGTTCTATCCTTTATACTTTTACTCTTTAATACTTATTTGTAATTATAATTAAGGAACTTGATAATTCTGGTAGCAACCCGGGGCCTGAATACTTTGTGGATAGTTTGATTTGCTTCATATTTCAAAACAATTTATTCTTCAGTTATTTTGAAGTAATCCCATACTTTACTAATTTTTTTGATGATTTCATCCCAAATAAGATGTTTGACTCAAACCAGATATGGTTTTCCAGATAACTTATTCTGCAGTTGTTCAAAATATGTTAACATATTTTCCGTTAAATTATGATATTCTTCAATGATTTTATCTTTTTTCATTCAACTGTTCTTTCTGAACCTTGATCTCTTCATTTTATTTGGAGATCGATATATTTAGATTTTCAATTTCAAATCCCTTTAATTTTAGCTATGACAATTTTTTTTGCTAACCCTTATGTTGGGTCTACTTTCCCTGTCATCTATGAAAAATACGATCCTTTCATTAGGATTTCAATCTGCTTCTGATACATTTCCATTTGGTCTCCCATCTGCACCATTTTTCTCAGGAGTTGATCCTTTTCTTTTTGTATTTCCTGTAACTCTAGAGTTTGAATGTGATCAATCATTGGGATGTTGAGCTTTTTCTTCAATGCTTTAATTTTTGTATCCTTTGCTTTCATCAAAGCTTGCACTGATGTTGCATCTTGTGGATTTTCTCTCAGATTCATTACCCATCATTCCAACTCCACTCCCATCTATTTAGTTCTATTAGCTAACTTCTCTTGTTTGAGTCGAGTCCTATTTTGTTCATTTATGGTTTTTAACTTTTAATATCAAGAGTATCTATCATCACATCCCTATTTAAAATCTCCCTGATCTATATATGCAAGACATTTTATCCAATGGGTGGACCACATTAAGATTAATAAATATATATGTAGCTTTATTTTGATATTTTCTTTCCAAAACTGCCATATTCAATTTCCCTTTTTCATAATCCACAACAACTAGCACTCTTTTCTGAGATGTCCCTTGGTCAAATATTTTAGGAAGAATATTTTTTTAATCTTTGCACCTATTTTCCTGGTAGCATGAATTGATGAACACGATCAATTTTCTTTGATTAATATGTATCCAAAGATTATTTTCCACTTTGACCCTATGAACTTTGAATATTTTATGATGATGACACTTCTGCAATCACAATAGGTTCTCTTATAATTGGTTTTGATTCTTCTTTTGATCTTTGATCTTCATCTGGATTTTGTACTTTTGTTTGCTTCCTTTTTGTTGATCTTTCTTCTTCTGTCTATGCTATTTTTAGAACCGATATTGCACTCTTTCTGTTTTATATCTTTTCAAATTGCTCAGGAGTCTATGTTACTCGTGAATTTGATGGCTGGTATGGATATTTCTTATGAACATGCAAAATACTTTGTACGTCCTCCCAATTTTCTTGGTTAGCTAACAACTCAAATTGTGATTTTTGCTGATGCTTATAAGGAACTAGTCCATTTTCAATATTTTTTGAAGAAATTATAGCATGAAAATCATACATCCATATCTCTCCCTACTGGAATCCCATGTTCTGGAGAAGTTTTTTTGCCACCTACAAACATGATCTAGTATTGACAACAAAACTACCCACCTCCTTTTTTAATTTAAAAATTTCCTTGTACTTTCTTGATACAAAATGGATATGGTCATAATATAGTCTTTGTCTTATGAATTCTGGTGAAAATATTATGGGAGTAAAAAGGGTAGGTAAAAGTAAAGGTCGTAGTTCAGAACCATAGAATCTAATATCTGTATAGTTTTCAAATATATACCAATATCTAACTCTTTTGTTAAGGATTAGTTGTAAAAGTTTCCTACATTCTTGAAAGACTCTGGGAGGCACCACGTTATGAATAATTTCAAATACTTTTGACATAAATGATTAATATACTATGAGAACTCAACATTTTTATCCCTTTTTCTAACGAGAGACGTCTAATGAATAATTTAAACTTTATTTATTATTTCATCTTTGGTTTTTAGTTTAATATGTGATAACTTATCAGCTTGAAATAACATACAAATATGTACTAGGTAAGACTGATATCTGAAATATCTAGTGGTTTCAATCCATGATAGTTGAAGATGAATATTATCAGCTAAGAATTGAGAACAATTAAATTTAGTTAAAGGTTTCACTGTATATGGAAAAATTCACATAATGAAACCTAAAACATATTCATCAACAACTTGGTCATTATCATTTCCTAGGATTACAAATATCATTGAAATGACCTATCTTGATGTTTCAAGAATTAGACTGGCTTAAAGAGTGACATTGTCTATAGGGATGTCAATATTTTGACATAAAGAAGACTATAAAAGAGAAACCCTCTCCTCGGAATTAAAACCTTTGAATCATTTGACCAATACGGTTTCATCTAGCATCTCACTATCAGAGTTTGGAAGCAATCTTAACATCTCAGAAATCGACTGAAAATTCATCTCGAAAAGTACGTACCCATCTTTAGAAATAACAGATCTTTTAGAAGGGATATAACTTGAAATGCACCAGACCACAAATTTAGGAAATTCATACACTTGGGGACTATATTTTTTTCCAAATTGGACTCCCAATCATATTTTTTTCCAAATTAGACTCCCAAACAGGGTAATAGTAGACTAAATCCCTAAAGTTTTTCATAGCTAACTATTGAATTTCAAATGACACAAACAATACAACAGGGTCAAAAACATCATTGTCTCTATCAACAAAGTCTTCTTTTTCAATTGTTAAAGATTTCCTAGCTTTAATTGACTTAGAAAATTCCATTTTAAAAAGTGAAATGATAGAAAGAAAAGAATTTTTGAATTACCGGGGGAAAATTGCTTCAAAATATACTCGGGCTGGGTTGGTAGTTTTCACTTGTAAGTTGAACTGCGTTACTCTCTTTATTTTTTCTTAAATCAAACATTAACCAACAAAACTTTCACTTTTAAATCTTTAAAAATCAAACTCGAATATGTGGCATATTTGGATTGGTGACAAATAATTAAATTTAAATATAAAAAACCGACAAAATTTTCACTTAACCTTCCTCGCTTGCTTACGTCACATGGTACATGCGTCGATTTATTTTTTATTTCCGGTGGGGGAGGTTTTTCCCGAGTGATTTTGTAAACCATGGAGAGGGGGCAAGGGAGGGGAGTCCCGAGGGATTTTGTAAGCCATGGAGGGGGGAGGGGGGCATAATTTACCAGCGTGTGACATGTCATTTGCGTTCAAACCATGGTGAAGTTTTGCGGATCACCCCCTTCGCTAACCATCGAGCATATAGTGGGAGTCGCAGTTCAATAGAGATCATTGATTTAAATCTTCGATTGACCGATTGGCATACATACAAACATACAATTTATTAATATAAAAATTTACGATATAACTGTATGAAATATTTATAATTAAACTATATGAAAACCTAATAAATCTAAACTAAATAAAAGCTAAAAAAAAAGCTATATTAAACTTTAATAAATCTAATAATAAAAAAGTTTAAAACTTTATATGTTATTATTTACAAATCCAATGAAACCTAACCTTCATGAAAATAATAAGGGTTAAAAACAAATTAATTAACTAATAAACTAAATTAATAAAACTAATAAAATTTAATAAAACTAAACTAACTAATCAACTCCTAAAAAAAATTAAATTTATACATTTTATAGAAAATTTAGAAAATGTTACAACACACCTTACTATTGTATGTTATATTATTGGTAAAATGAATACACCTACTTGATTATGTTAAATCATTTTACAATGTATCATCATTTAAATTATTTTTTGCATTATATCGCTACTGAAATCAATGCAACTAATTGATCTAAATCCATTATGTCATTACTAAAATCAACACATTGCATTGTTTTGCATTATGTCATAATTGAAATCATAGCAACTAATTGCTCTTAATAATTTTTCATTGTACCATATCTAAAATAAATGCACCTTATAGTTTTGTGTTATATCATTGTTGACATGGATTTTTGTGTTATATCATTGTTGAAATGAATACAACTACTCGCTGAATCATTTTTCATGCACATTGTTTTGCATTATGTCATTATTGAAATCAATATTATTGAAATCAATGCAACTAATTTCTCTAAATCATTTATCATATTTTCATCACTAAAATCAATGCATTGTATTTTTTGCATTATGTCATTATTGAAATCATAACAACTAATTAGTCTAAATCATTTTTCATTGTTTTGTGTTATATCATTTCTGAAATCATTTCAACTCCTTTATTTCTCTAAATCATCTGTTTAATAACATCACTGGAATCAATATGCCCTATAGTTTCATGCTATATGAATGAAATCAATATGCCATATTGTTTTATATTATATCATTGTTGAAATCAGTGCAGGTATTCAATGAGTGATATTGTATTCTCTTTTAGTTTCTATGATTGAAACATATCAATAGTACAAACCCAAAACTCTTGAATTTTGAATAATTCTTCATTTTGATAATTGATTAAAGAAAATTATATATCTTGAGAAATTTTTCATCCTCTTTATATTGAATTATGATTGAGTAATATATTTAATCCCAATATACTTGTTATTTTAAGTTTGAATTTTTTTTAAAATGGATGGATTTCCAAAACCTAACTACTTTTGTCATATTAAACTTATTAAAATGTAATCTTATATATTTATAGGATACATAGCTGGTGTTAAATTCGAAGTCTCGAAGCAATCAAAATATTCTTAAAAATTATCAACTAAGAGAGGGTTGGCCCTCTAACATAAGTTTTATGTTTATCTAGATTTAGTATTCATCTTAATAATGATTTAGGAACTTTATTGAAATTTGTAATAATTATTCAAAATGTTATACTCTAATTTTCATTTTTTTATAGTTAGTCTTTATTTTCAAAAATATATCAAGATAATAAAACCTTGCATAAGACCCTAAAAAAAAACACTAATTCAAAAAGAACTTTCATTCTTGAATAAGTCAAGAGATAGATCTCCATTATACACAATACATACATTACTAAATTGAATCTAACGTATGATCCATCAATGATTCATGTAAACTCTAAATATAACCTATATATTACTATGGATCATATTCTTAAAGTTGATATTAATATATATACATATATCTGGATATAATGTAAATGAATGTGAATATGATATTACATATAGAATAATATATGGATGATAATTTCATATATATATATATATATATATATATATATATATATATGCTTTAAACCTCCATCATAATGTTCATCCTATTGTTTCAGTTATAATGCTCCCTATTGTGTAGGTGTGCATGATAGATCAAGAGTTAAGTGTCCATTGATCGGATCATTCTTTAGGTTGAAAAATAAAATGGAATCTAATATATGATATATCCATCATGACTATGAACCATTAGATATATATGAATAAATATTTCCAAATTCACTAAAATTAAATATGCAAATTTATAATTACAAAGTTTAAATGATATTAAATATATAAAACTTTGCAATTATAACATGTTAATTTATATAATATGCAATTAGGTTTTAGTGATATTGAATAGCAATGAAATATCATCATGGTTATAACACAATTCTTCAAGGCACACATGGATATATATATATATATATATAATGATGATGATGAAATTATTTCATGAAATATGTAGCATGATGAAATTGGATATCTCTCTCTCTCTCTCTCTCTCTCTCTATATATATATATATATATATGATGATGATGATGAAATAACTTCATGAAATATGTATCATGGTGAAATTGGATCTACTCATTCCCAAGGTATATATATTTGATACAAATTATGCATGGCACATCTCGTTTTGTTATTGGTTTTGGTGTTGACATAGAAAATAATGGATCTATCCACATAATGCTCTCTAAGATATGGGAAAAAATTATAGAAAGATTTAAGTGAGCTGCAATGTAAATATTTAGTGTGAATTTAAATGATTTGCTTTAGTAGCATTAATCATCATTCGAGATAACTACATATATTAGAGTCAAGATGTTCTTTCTATAGTCTAGTATGGGGAAGATGTGTAATTCCTTCCATGCTCAACCTCATATATATATAATGTCTATTAAGCATGATATATCTGTAGTTATCTCTAATGATGATCAATGCTACTAAAGCAAATCATTTAAATTCACAAAAAATTATATAAGTTTTTCCCATATCTTAGAGAGCATAACTAAGACACCGAGATTCTTCACATATCATAATATTTTTAATTATATATATTTCTTTTTGTTTTTTAATTTTTACATTAAAGATGATATTTTTTTTTTTTTCTATTTAGTCAATAGTTTTTTGTTAAATGTACACGTGTAACTAAA
>JZKD02S0437993.1:271494-290751 GCA_000966675.3 Picea glauca
CTCTTGTATCTAGTTGCACTAACCAATGTTTTCCAATCTTGATTCTTAGCAATTGAAATCTTTCCACATTCTTAGGATCTAGATAACTATGACCAACTCCTGAATCAATTAAAATAACAATGGGTTGGTTTTTTATCTTACCTTCCACTTCAATCATATGAGACTAGAAGTGATCTTTCTTTTTATCCAGAGTTGCATAGATCCTAGGTACATTTCTTCCCATGTCCTCCATTGTTTCAGGTTGTTGTACATTGTAAAAAGTCCTCATTTTTTCACCCCTGTTAGAGAAAACTTTGTACATATGATCTTCCCCACAAATCCAACATTTAATAGGTGGTTTCCTTAGTGTTTTCCCCATTTTCTTAATCATTATGGGTTCTTTAGGAGTTGGCTTCCCCCGAGAATTATTTCTGAATAATGGTGACTTAGCCCCCTTCTTCCTTTGTTCAATATTTATTTTCTTCTTGTCTTCCCAAGACTTTTGGAAAATTGGTCTTCCTCTATGATGATCATAAACATATTTATACCTCCTTATAGTTTCATTTATTGTCTTAGGATCATCATACTGTATCTTATCACTGATAAAAAATGGAAGCCCACTTAGGTACCTCTAAATATTAACTTGTTAATCCTTGGTGAAATAAACATATTTCAATAGCTCTAAAAACCTTCTTTCATACTCATCTATGGTTATACTCCCAAGATTGAGTTCAAAGAAATACTTTATTTTGATATCATAGTAACGTTTGGTCAAGTATTTCTTTTGAAAATACCTCTTGAATTCCCTCAAAGTAACCTTGTTCTCAACAATGTGTTGCACCTGAAAACATTGGTCCCACCACATTGATGATTTTCCTTTGAGCCGATAGATGGAAATTCATCATTCTTCTTGTGAGGAGTAGTTATGCAACTAGAATTACTTTCTCATTCCCAATATCTAGGTCTCTGCATCCTCATCCTTCTTGTGTTCACCATCAAATGTATGAGGTTTGATCTTATTCATCTCTCCCTCTAGCTCATATACCTCATACCTCCTCTTATGCTTCCCGACAGAGGATGGACTTGAACTGCTGTGTTCGCTCCTAGTTGAATTCGTTGGGAGTGATGGAAATTCTTGCCAAAACTTCTTGTTCTTATCCTCTCATCATGATATATATGATTCCCTAATTTGCTTGAATTGGTCTCCTTATCCATCTTCTTCTCTACTATTTCCAAGCTTTGCATTAACTTGGTTGAAGCCTTCTTTATGCCCCTTATCTTTCATAAGCCTCTCATTATCAACTTTATAACTATTGACATCCTTTTGCATAATTTTTATGGTATCTACCAAGTTCATTCATTCCTCCTTGCCTTCTCCATGTCCATTTGAATTTGTACCTTCATTACCCATACTCACATACATCCCTTTTATCTCATCTTCATGGTTATAATTCCTTTGTGCATCTTCCATGCCTTCCATACTTATAAAATTTGTGTTGATCTTGTTTTGATCTAAATTCTACTACTCTACAAAATGTGTAGGAAACAAGATTTGTTAGACTAAATAATTTAACAAATTCATGAAAATTATGTACAATTTTGTTCCAATAATGCATCAAAATTCTTTCTTCTAGTTCCTTTTGAAATTAACTACCCAGATAAATTTTTTGGATGGACGTATAGACTATTGTTTCTAGGAAATTTCCAACTCTTGCTTCCTTTCTCAATTCCGAGTCTTGTGCAGAAAGTTATGGTCATTTAAATATTACAAATGAATTCCTTCTACCCACCCCTCATCCAGGTGCAAGTCTTAACTATGAATAGGAATCCTTGGACATTCCCCTTTGTATTTTTGGAAGGATCCCACTTGGTTTCCTTCATAAAAATATTCTAGACACTCCGACCAATTTTTACCCCTATCTGAGCTCTAATATGCTAGATACAACCTACTAAAGTTTCAGGCCAATCAATATTTTTGGCCCTCAATGCTACAGGTACCTTCTATGCCCTCTTAAATTTTTTTAACATGCCTAGAATTTTAATTTGGCTCCATGTATATCATCTATGTCTCAAGTTATTTCCATTGACTTCTCATGTTCCCCAATCCAATTCTGGAGCAAAAACTTATGGCCCCCAGAAGTTAATTGGGTCTTAAAATTTACCCTGCACTGTTTGACCTGTAACTCCCTCATACTAACTTTGTTTGACTAACGGTATACACTGTTAGAATTATGTTTCTAATATCTTTCATTTGAGATACTAAAATTATATTTTTTTTTTCATTTTTTTAAGTAGCTAAAATTATTTTGCAGGGCCTCAAAAATGAACTGCAAAAAAATAACCTCGAAAACACTGAAAGTTTCCAATAATTTTCATTAATTATCGCAAACATTAGTTGATTTGTGCTGATGTAAATGATGATGTGGAAATTGAATCCACTTGTAACCCCTATAAGGATTCCATTTTGGATATTGGCTACTATGGCCCTTTCTCGTCAACTTCTTACCTCCTCTTTCCTTTGTTATGGGTGTTAACACTTGAGAACTCGAGCCTTGACACTCACCTCTAAAATTCAAGCTCCATAGGAATCATAGTTGTGAACAAGGGATTTATTTTGGTTGGAATATTCCTCTCCAAATATCTATAGGTAGGGGGGTATGGCAATCCACAGTAATCCAACATGTGGATTTTGTTTTTGGCACATGTTAAAATTACGGGGGGGGGGGGTGTATCCAAAATAAAATATGTGCTAGTTAGGGCCCCACAATTGAATAATAACCATTGATTTCACCTTCAATTGGATGGTTGGATCCCATATGCTCACCTACATGGTGTCTTATTATGGGGTCACGAGGATGGGTGGGCCCCATCCCATACCCACTCTCAATGCACGTAACTAGCACAATGCTTGGGTCCAATGGTGGATATTTAGAGGGCACTGATAGTGATCGATGACCCATAAATCAACGCGAATCCCCAACTAAACAAAACATTAACAAAGGAGGGAGGTGTCGCAGAGAAAATTGGTGGTTTTCCTCCTATCGACGTGTCTTCTCCAGAGGGCACGAGGGTCCCCCACTTGGTGGTTTCCAAAACCACCAAGGCACCATCCGTGTAACTAAGAGCAATACTACTCTAGTGAAGAAGTATTTTGTGGGTAGGAAGATGTCTGTCATCGTGGTGCTAGGTAGCCTACCACCTCTGTCACCATTCCAATGTGTACCTACCATCTAGAATCACACCTCACCACTTTTCCAATTCAGATGACATGTGGCCTCCACATCAAGATGACATCTTTGTATGAAAAAATCCCCAATTTTCCCAAATTTTTCCCATTTTCGAAAATTTCCAAAAATGCCCAATTTCGAAAATCTTCCCCTGAATGCCATTAAAACTCCATAATTAATCTTGACATGGATAATTTCAACCTTTTAACCATCAATTCAATCCCAACACCTGTATTTGACTCTTTGCACATCCAATTTTTCATGAATTCTGTGGCAAAAATTGAGGGACATTTTGTTGATGAATGCAGCTATGTGAGACATTCTCCATCTTACAAACCTGTGAGGTGTGCATCATTGCATCTATGTGAGTCTTTCCCTCAGCTTAAAAAATTGAGATAAATCCCCTAATAATGGTACGTGGTTCCTACCTGAGACAGAGCTAGGAATGTAGAAATGACCTCCTCCATTCAGAGAGTTGAGAAAAACTCCAGATGATTATCTAGTGGGAAAGCCAATCTGTTGAGTTAAGACGTTCCTGTGGATGAGCACAAGGTGAACGTGTGAAATCCCAAAGTGATGGGTGCATCATCATGTGAACATAAATGAAGATGACATATTAGCCTCCTCTGAAAAAGCAGAGTTGACGAGAAGACTCTAGATGGTTATCCTGTATGAGGCAGTGGGAAAGAAGATCTATAGAGTGGATGCGCCTGTGGAGGAGCACAGGTGAACGTGTAAAGATTTAGTTCTTTTGTGTAATGCAGTGAACTAGAGATATGACATCCCTATGGATGTGCCCCTAGTGGATGAGAACTAGTGGGTGTATCATATCCTTTTTAATATATTGTTCAAGTGTCAGCCCTACCTGTAACCCTAATTGTTATGTAAAGGGTACAGGTTGGCCCCACCTTAATGTGATTAATAATAAATGCAAAATATAATTAATCTGGTCAATATTAATTATAATAATATTAATAATAATAAAAATAATGATGAATTAATATGACTTAGAGAGGTCGGCCCTATTGAGCCAATAGACACTTGTGTTGATAAGATAAGTTTAATATAAGTAAGGGAAGATTCCCCATTGTGGAATCATATCTTTCTTGTGAGTTTGGAAATTTCAGCAAGTTCACTTCTTTGGAAAAAGGTGTGCACCTCTCTTGAGCACTAGAGTTCTAGGGTTTGAAGCACCCTCTTGTGTGCTAAGGTATTTCTCTTGAAGAATATAGCAAAGGATTTGGTTGGGTTTTCTTCCCTTGTTGAGAAGGGTTTCCCAAGATACATTTTGTGCTGTTGTGCATGGTGCTTCTTCTTGTGATCTTGGTTGTTGCAACATTTATGGTCATGGTTAAATGATAAAAATGGAATAAACTTCATTATTAACCTAACACATTGACAAATAAACATGGTATCATAGTATAGGTCTTGAAAAAACCCATTGCACAAGAATCCACCAAGTCTCAGTCCACTTTTTGCATAACCGTATGACCCTTCTAGGGTTTCCAGAAAACATCTATACGACCTCCCTTTCAGTGGTGATTCAACAATTAATATTAGGATGATGGGGATAATTTTGTCTTATAAGAGTAATGCCTCTTCCAACGCATCTCCAGAAGATCTCAAAACGAAATTCCGAGAAATTTTGATTTTTGGCCATAGGGTTTCTAGGGTGCCAAAATTTCCTACAGAATATTAATTCCGGATTTCTGAAGAAACGTTCTCCTGCATCAACAAACATCTCTGTAACATTATAAAATTCATTATTGGCAGTCATAAATCCAATGTAATCTAAAGTTTCTAATTTAACCTAATCATTAGGTTTTCAAAATCCAGTCAGCAAGAAATTTAAGAAACCAATCAAATGAAGAACAAAAGATTAGTAGAATATAGGCTTGATGGAGCAAGCAAATTCAACCCCTGGAAATCAAAGCTTCTAGTCACTCTTGAAGAAGATGACCTCTTGGATGTAACAACTAAAACTGTACCAGACACAGCTACAGATATAGAGAAGAAGATAAGAAAAGAAGAAGATGTCAAAGCAAGAAAAATAATCATCTACTTAGTAAGAGATCACCTATTGTCCCGTATTTCCAATATGAAGACAACCTATGATATGTATAAAAATTTAAAAGGAATGTTTGAAAGTGACAACACTCTCAGATCTCTTACCTTAAATATCCAACTTCAAAGGACCAAGATGACGAAGGATGACATAGTTTCACTCTTCTTTATGAAGTTATCAGAGATTAAAGAACAACTAGAGACCATTGGGGAAATCGTGTGTGATAGAGAAATTTTCCTAACCACTCTCCAAAATTTTCCAAAATCATGGGAGACTTTCATTTAGAGTATCATTGGAAGAGAATCTCTACCAAAATTTGAGCGTCTATGGACAGATTGCACTTAGGAAGAAATTAGACTTAGAAATAGAGGAGTGGAAGATTCCTTAGAAGAAAATCATGCTCTTGCACTTCATACAAAGAAGGGAGGAAAATTTAAAAAAAAAATTCAGGAAAACATTTAAAGGTGAAAAGTCTTCATCCAATCCAGATTATCAAAGAAGAGATGTTTCATAAATTCAGTGCTTTAGATGTGACAAGTATGGATACATTGCAAGAAACTATCCAACCAGGAAGAAGGGAAGACAATATGCTTCCACCACTGACATTGATCCAAATCCACCCCAAAAGACTGAAGAGAAGAGAGAGGAGAAGTACTTACTCTAAAAGGACATGACTACAAACTAGGTAAATCATTTGATCTCTAACTTTATAAGTTGATTTCATTTTTCAAATAAATAAAGGATATTATTCCTACTACATGAGCTCTCAAAGACTTGGATCATTATCCTTGGTACGTGAGTCCAAACCATATTTAATTTTTTCATTATACAAGATCAAACGTTGTCCTTTAAAAAGAGATAGCCTTTCAAAGATCTAGAGAATCTCAAATGGAGATTGATAGTAAGACAAATACTTTCTCCCCCTTCAACAGTTCATAGGGAGACATGCCTTATTCCAATTGATCCAATTGTTTCAGTTGATATATTCAGAGATATTGCAGTAGGGCATAAAATGCCTACCTAGAATCACTCTGAAAAGAGGTAGAGAAACATGTAGGCCTCTCAAGGCACAACCTAAGAATGAAAAAGAGATTTTCGAGCTATCCTTTAGTCATGAGCCATTTCATTGATGCTGAGCTTCCTTGTATTAGAAAAGCAACATGAAAATAGGAATGGCAAGATGACATAATACCAGTATGTCTTAAAAGAATGATGTATAAAGTATTGTTCATAAAAAAAAGGGAAGCCTGTAATGACTTCCAAGTGGATATATAAGATCAAACATGTAGCTGATACAAGTGTCGAGGAATTCAAAGAAAGATCTATAGCCATAATTTTCTCACAAATAGAGGGAGTTGTCTATGATAAGACACTTGATCCAGTAATATTGATACAATTCAATCCGTACTACCATCCATGAGTTGGAAAATATATCATATGGATGGATTCTTGATGAGTTTGGGTTGCAGCAAGAGTATTGCTGACCCAAACCTATATTATTATAGTGTTGGTGATGAGAACCTTATTTTGATAATTTTTTCAGAAAGCCTTGTTGTTGCATACAAGTAAGATTTGACTTCTGATTTCAAGATGAAGGATATGAGTATAATGCACCACTTCTTGGGACAAGAAGTATGACAGAGGACCGATGAGATTTTACTAATTCAAGTAAGACATACAGTGGGAATATTAAAGAAGCTCAGTATGATAGAATGCAGAACCACAGTGATGGATTTGAAGAAAATGAGTGATGATGATTTAGATGAGATTGATCCACAACTGATTGGATCATTAATGTATCTAGTTAATACCATGCCTGATTCATGCTATGCAATGAATGTGCTTAGTCAATTGATGAGTCAGCCAAGACAAACTCACTGGATAGTAGTAAAGAATGTATTGAGATATACGAGGCACAGTTGGACATGACCTGAGATATCCCTCCAGTGTGAACTTGAGTTTGCAGGATATACCGATATAGATTGAATAGAAATTACAGTGGACCGGAAGAGCACATATGCTTGTTGTCTTACCGTGAATTTTTCCATGGTTTCCTAATGCAGGAGGAAACAAAACTCTATGGCCTTGAGTACCACAGAGGCATAGTATATAACAGTGAGTGTGTGAAGCAATGTGGCCTCACAAGCTTCTGACAGATTTAGTTTACCATGAGATGGATCATATGATGATAACCAAGAGTCGTGTATAAAGATCCTTGAGAACCCAGTGTTTCATAATGGATTGAAACACAATGATATGAAATATCCTTATATCAGAGATATGATGCAGAAGAAAATTGTACACATGCAGTATCTTCCTACACATGAGCAGATTACAGACATATGCACCAGACTAACTTGGTGAAAAATGCCTTCCTAGTTGAGAGGGAGTATTGATGACTCCAACCAAAAACAAAATTCAGAGAACATCTATATCATACTTACCATGATGAAGAATGCCTCCCTAGCTGAGAGGGAGTGTTGATGAATGCAACTATGTGATACATTCTCCAGCTTACAAAATAGTGAGGTGTGCATCATTGCAACTATGTGAGTCTTTCTCTCAGCTTACAAACCTAAGAGAAAGCCCCTAAGAAGGGTATGTAGTTCCTTCCTGAGATAGATCTAGGAACGTAGACATGACCTACTCCTTTCATAGAGTTGACAAAAACTCCAGATGATTATCCAGTGGGAAAGGCGATATGTTGAGTTAAGACCTACCTGTGGCTGAGCACAAGGTGAACGTGTGAAATCCCAAAGTGTTGGGTACATCGTCATTTGACCAGAAATGAAGATGATGTATTATCCTCCTCTGAGCAAGCAGAGTTGACGAGAAGACTTTATATGGTTCGTCTGTATGAGGCAATAGGAAATAAGATCTATAGAGTGGACGTACTTGTGGACGAGCACAGGTGAACATGTGAATATCTGGTTCTTCTATGTAATGCAATGAACCAGAGATATGAAATCCCTATGGAAGTTCCCTTAGTGGATGAGCACTAGTGGGTGTATCAGATCCTTTTCTATATATTGTTCAATAGTCAGACCTACCTGTAACCCTAATTGTTATGTAAAGGGTATATGTCAGCCCCACCTTAATGTGATTAATAATAAATGTAAAATATAATTAATCTGGTCAATATTAATTATAATAAAAATAATGATGAATTAATATGAGTTAGAGAGGTCGGCCTTGTTGAGCCAATAGACACTTTTGTTCATAGGATAAGTCTAATATAAGTAAGGGAAGATTCCTCATTGTGGAATCGTATCTTTCTTGTGAGTTTGTAAATTTCAGCAAGTACACTTTTTTGGAAAAAGGTGTGCACCTCTCTTAGGCGCTAGAGTTCTAGGGTTTGAAGCATCCTCTTTTGTTCTAAGGTATTTCTTGGTGGTGAAGGTCTTTCTCTTGAAGAATATAGCAAAGGATTTGGCTGGGTTTTCTTCCCTTGTTGAGAAGGGTTTCCCAGGATACATTTTGTGTTCTTGTACATGGTGCTTCTTCTTGTGATCTTGGTTGTTGCAACATTTATGGTTATGGTTAAATTATAAAAATGGAATAAACTTCATGCTTAACCTAACACATTGAAAAATCAACACATTTTTCCCAATTTTATTTCAAATTCATCATGGTGCTTCGAGAATTTAATTCTCTACGAATTTTCATTTCAACATTCTACTAACTTGGCTCATCCAGGACCAAGGTTGAAAACTGGGCTCTAATACCACATTGTAGCATCCCCAAATTCTTGTTGGACTAGGCCACTTAAAATTTTGAACTATGATATTAATTTAATTCATAAAAATACTATGTAAATGCACAGATTCATAAAAAATAATAACAAAAATATACATGTAGCTTACACCTGAAAAAGCCATGAAAATAAATGCACAATATTAACACAACACAGAAATTAACACATAATTGACACTTATATTTGATAAAAAGAACACCAATTGTGTGCAAACCTTCCACGTTCCTCCCAACCTTAAGCCATGCTACTCAAAACTCTCAGTAGTTAGTCATCCCTGAGTTGGGGCTTAAACTCCACCTAGGCAAGGGAATCCTAATCCATGCTAAGGTATACTAGAAAACATAAAGCTCAGAATTAAGTTCCAAATCAAGTTAACAACCTATGGTCCCTCATTCCCCCCATTCATTTCCCACTCCAAGAAGTGTGCCCCTTCTCCACCCAACAGTCCTTCGACTACCTCACTTCCCTTCCGGGGCTTCAACAATAGTTCGGACATGAAATATCAGATCCCTGTAGCTACAGATTGGCACCTTGGGAATTATTTCCCAACAATTATCTCACCTGGACAGAATGCTCACAGGCCTGACAACCCGCTTCTTCAATAGTCCATAGGCTTGACAACTTGGCTCTTTCACTCCAAATATTCCCAAGTACACCATACATGTACAAGTACATGTACATTCACAACATGGCATAAATGATAGTTGAGTGAGTGAATTAATGAGGATATAATGATAGGAAAATTAACTAACTCCAAACTATATGTATGCATGTTCCCATCTTGACACTTGTCATGTTGGGAACTACCTTAGGCCCACTTGACCCCCACTTGTTCCCATCCTTAAAACTTAGGATAAAATAAATATCAATACTTTATAATTTAAGGAACATTAATATAATATTCCTTTGGTATTTATCCCCCCTATCTTATCCCCTTTTCCCAAACGTTTATCCCCCTTTCCCTATCTAGTGGAGTTTATCCCCCGATACTCTTTTACATGGTTGGTTTGTAGTAGTGATGTGTTTTCATTAATATTTGTGTGTGATTACATATTAAAATGATGACTCACTAGCCATTTTAGCATCTGTCTCTCCATCCAAATAACCACATAGGCACTCTAGCCTCAAAATACATATACACAAAGGCACTCTGGCCCAAAATGCCCTGGCTCACCAACCTATGTGTTAATTTACATTTATATGTACAATTGGGGTTCGACCTATGGGTATTACATGGTTAGATCTATAAGCATCCTAACAATCCAAATTGTATAGTGGAACTTTGCATAAGTAGACTATGCATCAATTATCTTGGTGACAAATTGTCCAGTCACACTTTGCATAAGTAGACTATGCATAAATGATCTTGGTGACTAAATACAAAGTTTGTCGAATTATCCAATAAATGGAATCAATGGAATCCATATGTAACTAAATATGAATACATGGAATAAGTGGCACTATAATGTCTCCTCATTCCAATTCTTTTTCATTGAATTTCACTTTGCATCTGGTTGTAAAAATCTTAATCTTCTTCAAAATTCATCATTCCAATTATAAACAATGATTTATGTATGATTTTTCATTGAAAACATAAGATATATAAAATGTGATCTATGTATTATTTTTTATTTGAATACATCATACCGATAAAATTGTGATTTAAGAAAATAATTATTACATTTTTCACTTTTCAGTTCACCAAATTTCAAATAGGTCCCCTCCAAATGTGAATCATGACTCACAAATTAATGGGACTAGTTTATCTATATTTTCTTTAGCAAGTAAAATTACAAATGGGAAACAACACAATGAGTATTATATCATTATTATGTACACAATAATCATTTTTATGTACATAATCTCATGTTATCAATATCAATATAAAGTATATAATTACATTTTTCTAGTATTAAAATGTTTAACTACAACCATAAAAAAATGTTTTTCCAAATTTAAAAAATAATAGAATTGTTGGAAAGTTAGTTGTCATTGATGTAAACCCTATACATAAACTCAAAAAGAAGTCTAGAATAATTTATTTCAACCATAGAAGAAGCATTTTAACCCCAAAAGAAGCCTCTAGAAGTGATGGGTTTGTTGGAAGGAATATGTGATGGGTGTATTTGGAGAAGGCTTCAAAGTGGTCCCTTATGGCGTATCTTTAAGAATATCCCTCATGGGAAGACATTTTGAAGAAGTCTACAATAAGCCCTGGAAAGATATCTAAGCGGTTAAGTGGTT
Source organism: Picea glauca (assembly GCA_000966675.3). Taxonomy (NCBI): domain Eukaryota; kingdom Viridiplantae; phylum Streptophyta; class Pinopsida; order Pinales; family Pinaceae; genus Picea; species Picea glauca. The sequence continues at coordinate 282,764 of JZKD02S0437993.1, forward strand.
GAGCATCCCCAAAGGTGTGGTCATGAATCCCAAAGATATTTGAGGAAAATGAGGATGAAGAACATCGCAATGCATTCAAAACCCTCATAAATGGATAGTCTTCGACATTCCATTTCCAATGGTCAGTGGCATGCCACATAGTTCCTCAAATTTAAGTATATATTTCCTCTTGAAGTTGGAAGCCCTGAAGTATGGTTAAAAAGCCCCTAAATGGTTGCAATAAGAAGTTACAAGCCAACCCTAAAATTAATTAAAGGAGAAAAGTGGTCGCAACAACACGTTACAAGTTGGCCCTAAAGTTAAGTAAAGGGGTTGGTTTGGAAAGTATAAATACACATCATGAAGCCTCTCATTTGGATATACACAAGTTCATTAAATATCTATCAAGTGAGCAAGTGATCTATTGGTGATTCCAAGGTAGCAAGTTTGAGGTAGCCAAGGTGTGAGAAATTGAAGTCTTAGAGCCGTAGAGGAGAGTTAAGGGTTTCTAAGAAACCTTAATTTAATTGACCCCCATGGGTCAGGCATAGGGTGTCCCATGGGGCACCCCCATAAGTTGAGTGAGGATCATCACGTGAGGCCCTACGATATGACTGTGTTTTTTCAACGAGTCCGAGGGAAACTTCAATGAAGATGTTATCTTCTATTTTTTGAAGATGATATGCATCAAGTTGGTATGTGGTCTGTGTTGATATGCATCAGGTCGTCTACATGATAAAAATGCATGTTTTCACATGGTTTGAGACTTGTATGATAGAAGGTTTGGCACATTCTTGAAGCATGTCTTGGAGATCTTTGGCATATGTCTAAAGACATATGTTGGCAATCTACGATATGAAGTATTGGGTTGTTGTACAATGTAAGGTATTCTCTCTATGTGTTTTTGATGTTCATATCTTGGTGGTTATAGTACACGCTTAAGACATGATTTTGACATATGGTTTGAGGATTATCTTGGATGTTTGACACATGGATGTATATGTTTGAGGTACATGTCTTGGTGATGTTGGTACATGTTGAAGCACATCTTGGTGATGTTATTTCATATCTTTTGTATATGGTTTGAGGGATATCTATGTGATATTGATACATGGTTGAGACATATCCTTGGTACATGGTTTATGGATGTTATGGTTCATTGTTAGAGGCACATATTTGTATTGTTGGAACATGTTTGAGGCATATACTTGGTATATGATTTTGTATGTTATGGAATATGTTTGAGGAACATCTTTTGTTACATGGTTTATGAAATATATGGTACATGTTAACCCCATAAGAAGCCTCTAGAAGTGATGGGTTTGTTGGAAGGAATAGGTGATGGGTGTATTTGGAGAAGTATTCAACGTGGTACCTTATGGTGTAGCTTTAAGAATGACCCTCATGGGAAGAAATTTTGAAGAAGTATACAATAATCCTTGGAAAGATAGCTAAGTGGTTAAGTGGTTGAGAATCCCTAAAGGTGTGGTCATGAATCCCAAAGCTATTTGAGGAAAATGATGATGAATAACATGGAACATGCATTCAAAACCCTCATAAATGTATAGTCCTCGTCATTCCATTTCCAATGGTAGGTGTCACACCACGTAGTTCCTCACGGTTAAGGATATATTACCTCTTGAAGTTGGAATCCTCGAAGTATGGTTAAGAAGCCCCTAAATGGTTGCAACAAAAAGTTACAAGTCAACCCTAAAATTAATTAAAGAAGAAAAGTGGTTTTGTTAGGGACGTGACCTCCCTAACCCCTCACATAGGTAGAATAATATAATTCCATGTAATAAAGGCCAATATTAATAAGGCCTAGCAATAATGAAGAATAAGTCAAATGTAAGAATACCTAATAGAATTTTTCGCTTCTAGAAGGATCTTCCTCTAGATTTTTCTTTTGGATAGATAGAGTATAAATAGAAGTAGATGGTATGAGAAATATTGTCTTGGATATTGTTGTAATAGATATTTTCTTTGCTAGAGGTTGCCCCCTCGAAGAGGCAAGTGAACATTGCTATCAGTAATCAAAGTTCTCTTTCTGGTGTCATTCTAGTATTATTTTGGTATTGTTCTGATTATATCATTTCTTATCTGTCATTTATAGCTAAAGTATTTATGTTCTACATACTATTTTATATCTGGAATATTACAAGTGGTATCAGAGCACCTTCCTCAGCAGAAAATTGTGGGTTAAATTTTTTTTTAGGCTAGAGACGCATTCTAACATATTAAAGCTACAAAGATATGTCGTTACACACATAAATCCGTGGTCGAGGAGTCATACACGTAGGAAATACAAGTGGTACCTAATCACACATCTATTGGCCACCGTTGTAACACTTGTTGGTACCCCTTTGAGTTGTAGGGAATTAGACAACACCTGTATACGGATCAGCCTATATCTCATGAATCTCTTCATAGATAAACCGATTGGATGCCTGGCTGCTATAATTCCACCGATAACAACACTCGGGAAGATACTCTTTAGTACCTGGGTAGTCGGGTAGTATGGCTAAGGGAACAATCTAGCCTCCTTAGTTGGTTCCTTGAGATATTGGGTCGAGTACTACTGTTGGACCCTGCATATATATAAGATATCTATAGCACAAGGAAAACCCTTTTTTGTAGAAACCTTGAATATCCTACCCCTGAAGATGGAAACAAAAAATAGAACATAAAAGATCTATTTCCACACAACTATGCCTTCTGCATTATGGTTGTGAAATTACTACACATTTGTTCCTATTAAGAATTTGGGAAATTTGTCACTAAAGTAATATTCAGGCCGAAGTATAACTTTGCAGGAGTAAAACAAAAATAGTATAATGGTCCCACCGACACACTTATTTGGGACCTATCCCACTGGGTTCCTCTCTTCGCCCTAATTCCAGTGATACAAAAGTTTTTAACACGATTTGTTTATGGACTCGACCCGTCTCTAACACCCTTATTTGGATCCTATCTCTGTTGATCCCCCTTTTCTGTATGATCGTAGTGGTACCTATCATTTGAAACCCTTTTTTCTTTGTGGTCCCAACCACCCCTCCAGACCCCTTTTGTTTTCCCTATACCATTTTCCTACTCCTTTGTCCAAATGAATACCACACGAACCCAACAACTCAATGCCTTGATTGTTGAAAACCACCAGCACAAGGAAGAGATCAATCATTTCAGTGCCAACACTAGCTCCATCAATTAAAATATTTAAATCCTTAAGGACCAATGTTACCATATCAAAGACCTCCATGAACAATGTTCCTACATCAAATACCTCAAAGAACACTTCCTGGGCCATTCCTAGAACCCTTCCTCTTATGAAAAACCATCTTATCAGGATGACAATGAAACTTCCCATTAACAAGGCCCTCATACTACCCACTTTTCTTGAGACCTCCGCCCTCCTAGAATTGATGTGAACACATTTGATGGATCATATCCTATAGGCTGGGTCACCCAAATGGAACATTATTTCTCTTTGCATGGAATTACTGATGATTTAGACACGCTTCTTTATGGTGTCCTACATCTGGATCTAGAACAATGAAAATGGTGGCAATGGAGAAAAAAGGCATGCTAAGGGTATCTTTCTTGGACACAGTTTGTGGCTGAACTTTATGACCGCTTTGACTTTGACACCCACCATTTACACTATTTGACCAAGTTAAAGTAGTCTGGGATAGTAGAAGACTTTATTTCCGCATTTGAGCACTTGGATTTCAGAACGGATGGCATGTCATATGATTTATTTAGGGAATGATTTGTGAGTGGCCTCAAATATAAAATTTGTCCCCATGTCCTCATGGAACACCCCCAAACTTGGTTGGAAGCTACTCAATGAGAAAAGGAATCCCAACAGATTGTGTCCTCCCAGACCCACAAACCATGCTTTCCTCCTCACCCTAAACCCACCAATATCCCCCCTCCTGCACCTCCCCTTAGGATCCAGAAATTAACCAAGGCCAAAATGGTTGAATGTCAACTCAAGGGTCTTTGTTATAACTGTGATGACAAATATTTTCCCGGGCACAAGTGTAAGGAAAAAAATATTTTTATGGTTGTGACTGAGGATCTTTCTAAAGAATACGTTGTTGTTCTGCCTTTGGAGGAATTACCACCTACTTATGACCTCACCCCACCCTCTGAACCACCAGATGTTGACCCAATGATTTCACTTAATGCCCTCACTGGTTTCTCTGCTCCACAAAATTTCAAATTAATTGGTTACATCAAAAATAGGAAATTCATCATCCTTGTGGACAATGGTAGTACCCATAACTTTATTCATTGTTGCATTTCCTAAGAAGTCCATTGTTACATTTGTATCATCAATAATTTTCAAATCATGATTTCCAATGGTGGTTCCATGAAATGTGGGGGACGATGTAAAAATGTGCGACTCCAAATTGGTCAGTATCATATGAAATCCCATATGTTTTCTATAGACGTGGGTGGTTGTGACATTGTTCTTGGTGTCGAATGGTTATAAAATCTAGGCCCCATTCTCATGGATTTTAAGGAATTAACCATGCAATTCCAATAGGAAGGACAACAATATAAGTTCCAAGGCATCACCGCATGCTCCCCTGAGATCATCAGTTCCCATTGCATGGAAAAGCTCCTCAAAAAAGGTTATTCAGGAATTATATCCCAACTCCACTCCATTTATTTTGTTGAGACACCTTCTGTGCATCCTGACCTCCAATCTATTCTCTCTGTCCACCATGTTATTTTTAAAACCCTCAAAGAACTTCCCCTTTCCCATGGATTCTATGATCATTCCATTCTTCTCATCTCAGGTAGTCGTCCTCCCAATGTTAATCCTTATCGTCATCCCTTTTCCTAGAAGAATGAAATTGAGAAAAAATTTCATGAATTACTAGAAGTCGGTGTTATCCGTCCCAATACTAGCCCCTATTCTTCCCATGTGGTCATGATACACAAGAAAGAAGGTACTTGGCACATGTTTCTGCACCCTCAACAAAATCACAATCAAAGACAAATTCCCCATTCCTATCATTGATGACCTCTTGGATGAATTGAGCGATTCTCAATACTTCACCAAATTGGATCTACATTCTGGCTACCACCAGATCCATATGAAAGAAAAAGGCATTCCTGAGATTGTATTTTTCACTCATGAGGGTCATTATCAATTCTTGGTAATTCCCTTTGGATTGTGTAATGCTCCTTACACTTTCCAAAGTCTTATGAGCCATGTCTTCCGTCCTTTTCTCTGTCATGTTGTCTTAGTTTTATTTGATGATATTATCTTCTATAGTTAAACTCGACCATCTGATCTCTCCCATGTGAATAAAGTTCTCCATCTACTCTCTAAACATCAACTTTTCCTCAAACAATCTAAATGTTCCTTTGGTGCCTCAAAGGTGGAATACCTGGTTCATATTGTCGACAAGGATGGTGTTCGAGTGGATCATAATAAAATTGAATCTATACAACATTGGCCTCGTCCTAAAACTCTTAAGATATTGCGTGGTTTTTGGGTTTAACGAGATATTATAGGAAGTTTGTTTAGAATTATGGAAAGATTGCAGATCCTCTCACTTCCCTCCTTAAAAAGAATGCTTTCACTTGGAATTTAGCTGTGGATCATGCCTTCCAAGCCTTAAAATATGCTATGTGCTTGACCCCTATCCTAGCCCTCCCAGAATTCACCAAGACATTCGTATTGGAATGTGATGCTTCTGGGAAAGGAATTTGAGTCGTCCTCATGAAATATGGTAGGCCCTTGGCCTTCACTAGAAAATAAATTTTAGAGTGATATTTGTGAGAATTCATTTTATGAAAAGGAAATGTTATCTATTCTGCATGTTGTGGGTCTCTGGTGTCCTTATTTATTGGGTCAACGATTCCAAATAAAAAATGATCATCAGAGTCTCAAGTATTTCCTAGAACAACGAATTTCATCCTCGACATAGAAAAAATGGGTGACCAAGATATTTGGCTATGATTATGAGATCATTTACAAGAAGGGCAAGGAAAACGTAGTGGCCGATGCTCTTTCCTGGAAATATGAAGAAGACGGGTCCCTTTTCTCCCTCTCCTTCATTCTACTAGATTGGATCCAAGTTGTTCATTAATAATGGTTGCAAGACCCCAAAATTTATAGCCTGATACACCAATTGCAACACAATTCTTAAGTTTCTTCGGGGTACTCTTGGCATAATGAAGAGATTCACTACAAAATTCATTTGTATTTATGCAAGCAACCTCAAATTAAATCCATAGTGCTTTATGGACTTCATTCCTCACCCACTGATGGGCATTCAGGGTTTATAAAAACCTTTGAGCAAGCCAAACGTTTTTTTTCTCGGAGGGTATGAAATTGGACATTCACACCTTTGTGGATGAATGTGAGGTATGTCAACACAACAAGGGATAAACTTTGAAATCTCCAGGAACAATCAACCACTTCCGATTCCCCCTGCTATTTGACGAGATATTTCTATGGATTTCATTGTGGGATTACCTTAATCGGGAAATAAGTCTTCCATCATGGTGGTAGTAGATCGTCTCTCCAAATATGATCATTTTTATGCTCTTCAATACCCATTCACATCTGCCACAGTGGCTCAAATATTCATGGATAATATCTTCAAGCTTCATGGCATGCCTAATTCTATTTTCTCTGACAGAGACCCCTCTTTCACCAGCAATTTTTGGTAAGAACTGTTCAAGCTATAGGGCACCCAATTGCATCTCAACACTGCCTATTACCCCCATATGGATGGCCAGACTAAATTTGTCAACAAGTGTTTGGAAACATATTTGAGGTGTTTTGCATATAAGAGAAAAAATCGGTAGGCTCAATGGTTACCCCTAGCTAAATCGTGGTACAACACATCTTACCATACAACTACTCACATGACTCCTTTTGAAGTAGTCTATGGCCAAAATCCCCCGTCATTTCTCTCATATATGGCATGGGTCTCGAAGGTTCAGGAGGTTGGAAAAAATATTAATTTCCGTGAGGCTATTCTTCATGCCCTCAAATAAAATTTGGTCATGGCTCAGAATCGCATGAAGAAAAAATCCAATCAAGGTCATTCTAAATGCCATTTCGTTGAAGGGGACTAGGTATTTATTTATCTACAACCTTCTAAGCAGAATTCACTCAAAGCTCAACGTTTTCAAAAACTTGCACCCAAAATTTATGGTCCTTATATAGTGCTCAAGTGTGTGGGATTGGTGGCCTATCAATTAGATCTACCTAATCAGTCGAAGATCCATCCCGTTTTTCATGTTTCCTGCTTAGATACGGTGATTGGAACTAAGTGCCAAAATCAAACTAGTCTCCCTGAGTTGGATGGATAAGGTTCCATATGGTTGTAGCCACAAGAAATCTTGGCCCAGAGAGAGTGTCGTCTCTGTCAATGCACCATCCATGAAATGTTAGTCCAATGGAAAGATACACCTCCAGAAGATGTCACCTGGGAGTTAGCCACCATTCTACAACAATTACCTCATCTGAAGCCTTGAGGACAATGTTTTTATTCAAGGGGGAGAGGATGTTAGGGACCTAACCTCCCTAACCCCTCACATAGGTATAATAATATAATTCCATGTAATAAAGACCAATATTAATAAGGCCTAGCAATAAGGAAGAGTAAGTCAAATGTAAGATCTTCCTCTAGATTGTTCTTTTGGATAGATAAAGTATAAATAGAAGTAGACGGTATGAGAAATCTTGTCTTGGATATTATTGTAATAAATCTCTGCTCTGTTGGAGGTTTCCCCCTCGAAGAGGCAAGTGAACATTGCTATCAGTAATCAAAGTTCTCTTTCTGGTGTTATTATGGTATTATTCTGGTATTGTTCTGATTATATAATTTCTTCTCTGTCATTTCTAGCTAAAATATTTATATTATTCATACTATTTTATATATGGAATACTACAGATTGAAACAACAAGTTGCAAGTTGGCCCCAAATTCAAGTAAAGGATTTGGTTTGGAAAGTATAAATACACGTCATGAATACTCT
>JZKD02S0438082.1:0-17694 GCA_000966675.3 Picea glauca
TCTCTATGGTTTCTCAATCTATAAATTCGTCTCCTGAGAAGGAGGAGGAGATTCTAGACCAGGAATATATTATTTAGAGCTATAGTCTCGAGATCGAGTGGCTACGTCAATTTTCGCATTGACCATATTGATACATAAACAATTGCCATCTTGCGACTGTTGGTTTTGACTTCCACCAGCCGCATTTTCGGCGTTTGAGGAGATCGAGGCTAAGTGATGATTATGCGGGAATGGATTCACCAGCACGACGACCAATTGAGATAATAGCCTCGCAGCTTCTGCAGGTTTAGGGCATAAATTGGTAAGGTGATCATCTGTACAAATCTTACAGGGAAGCTTCACCTTATGTCTTTCTCATTTTCCCTCTCTAGCATTATTACCCATTTTTTCATTATTAGCATTGTCCTTGGGTTTATTACCATTTTTCCCACCCTTATGAGTATCATGTCCTTTCTTCTTATTCCCTCCTGGTTGTTGGTTACCATTTGGGTTGGCCGATGATTGTAAAAAATGTACATCCACCGACTGAGTGGGGTTGGAAGACACAGACGAATTTGGACCTCCTGCAAACTGGCTCAGAGACAACTCTTTCAACTGGTTTGTCATCGAGTCTATGGACTTTACATTGGTGGCACCTTCAATGTCATCGACATGAGGTCTGGGATTTTTCCTAGGGTCATAAGTAGACCATGGTGTGTCACGAAGAAGGTGGTATAACATCCCAGACTGAGCGTATATCAAGTCTAACTGATGGGCTCTAAAGATCGCTTCTTCCTCAGTGGTAACCCCGGAAGTGGCAACATCCTTCGAGATAGGAGTGTGTAAAGACTTAAGAAACCATTCTAAAAGAAAGGTCGGGGGTATAGGGGTCTTAATCAACATCTTCCATCTACTCCACTCTTGGATATGGTCTGAGATATGAGTGGTGGTATCCTAGCGTAAAGTTAACAACAATTCTAAGCCAACATCGTAATGGATGGGCAACTGGAAGTGGTTAAGAAAGGCCAACACCAACTGACTAAAACTCCCATATGCCCCCCTAGGTTGCTCAATATACCATTTCACAGCAGCTCCAATGATGGTGCATTGAAATAATCTTAATCAAATAGAGTCGTCATTAAGGGAATTCGATGAACACCAAAGGTGAAAGGTAGTGACGTGATCACCATGATCCTATCCATTCATACCCTCGAACTTCGAGATGTCTGAAGAAAGTTTGGTGGGGATAGGAGGCCATGTAGGATCATGACTCACGAGGTCATTCATTAACTTAGACAAATATGGAAGATTAAGCGTGGCCAAAAAAGGGAGACAGGGTTGCGGTATCTGGCCCCAACCTCCCGGGAAATACTGTGCTTGTGGAACTACAGGCCATCCATGGTTTTGGTAAACACCATGACCCTGTCCGGGATTATAAGGCCCTCCTTGAGGCTGGTTCATATAGATTTGGTTGGGCATCATTCCAACAGGAATGTTCTATTGAGGGTTATAGAAATTTCCCCCAACAGGATTGGATCCGGGTTGGGGGTTTCCCAAAGCGTGAAACTGACCTCCTCCGGGTTGGAACCCGAAGGATAGAGGCAGATTCAACATGCCAAAAGTATTGGTCGGAACCTGCATTGAGGAGGTAGGGTTGTAGGACAAAACTTGAGCCGAAGCTTGTCCACCAAGTTGACTATTCCACCCATAAGTAGGAGGATTGGACCCAGGGTTAAAAGTAGGCATGCCTCCCATATTATGATTCATTTGAGGGATTTGAGATCCACAAAATGAAAAAGGAGTGTAGGGAGGTGTACTGCCCCTTATCCCAATTCTATCATTAGGGCCAACAGCTGGGATGGACTTCGAAAACAACGAAGTAAATTTGGGCATACCATAAGAAAATGGACTAGAAGCCATAGGGATGGACTGAACATTGTATCATGTTGAGTGGCCAAGAGACCCAAAAGGGTTTGAGGCGGTAGCTTGAGCATTCACTATAGGCCGGGCCATAGTAATGATAGGTGCCTCTGAAACTACAACCATGGAGGTTGCAGGAGTTGAAGTGGTTCCTTTAACTATAGTGGGTATGGGGGTCAAAGGGCTCCCAAAATTTTGAAGATTAGGTTAAATACTCATCCTTGTAGAATCACAAGTCTGAATAGTGGATGTGTGTGTACCACTCCTAATAACTCTATGCCTTTTAGAAGGAAAAGACTCGAAATCCAGTGCTAACTGTAACAAGCAACGAGACCAGCGGGGAGACTGGTCCAACTCCACGATGACTTAAGACTCTAAATATAAAAAATATATCCTAAGGCCAACTAATAATCAAAGAGCACACCAAAATTCAAACGACCAATATGCATGCAAACGAGGTGAAGTGGTTGAGTGGCCTCCCTCCCTAAAGAAGGTATGTCTCGCCCAAGAGGAGCCTGAGACTCCCTGCTAAATATCGGAGGTAACAGAATCAGTTATAGCGGCCCTCGTGGGCTTAACAACCATTCGGTCAAATCCCCCCAAAGAGCTAATCCTCCATAAAGGTTGTGTCTTGTCCGACCCTTATCTGAGCCATGGTATAAACCATTGTATAACCGATGCACAGGAGAGTATTCGTAAGTCAGGTCCACTGTATGGGCAGGGTAGCAAAGCCTGAAACCCTGAAAGTACTACCTCTCACGGAGGTAAAGGCACTAGTAAGATCCCCAGATATGAATAGGTCCCCAGAAATATCTCTGACGCTAGGAAGGTATTGCGAGGATATCCCTTCAACCGACTTCGTGTGACCTCATGATTAACTCTGGTGTGAGTGGAGCCTTCTGATCTTACCAATTATATAATGGATTTCTCCACTCCCTGACTCAGACACATATGTTGACTCAATTGCCTTGGAGAAGTTTACTCACAAAATATTATTCCAAGGCACTAAATCCTAGGCTAATTTGTGCACCCTAGAAAATAAAATCATGACTAATCAATTTTAAATTATAGCATTAATTTTAATGGTCCTGATTACTCAAAAAGGTATGGTAGTGAACCTCATTGTGTTATGACTCTGCAAGGAAAGTAAATATGAAAATAATGCAAAGTCCTAACTTTAACTTTCAATGAATGATATGCTTCTAAAAACCAATGCAATTTTCAAATTCAACTCTGCAATTCCGAAGTAAAATGCAATATTTCACTATATGCACTAAGCTAATGATAATGACTTCAAAAGACAAAAATGCCAAGCAATGCAAAATGCCTATTTTTTTTGTATTTTCAATATAGAAAACTAAAAATGCATAGACTAAAACATAGCTTGATATATAGCCCTATTGTGTATAAAAAGAGATAACTCAAGTAGGATACCAAGCAGCAAAACACCTAGCCCGGTGTACAAGGATAATAAAAAATGAAAAGATGGTAAGAAAGAATTCGCCCAGAAATTCAACCAAAAGAGGGTTTCCTTTCGTTCCACAAGCACTCAACAAGCACTACAGAGACCTAAGAAGACCCAGAAAACATCAAATCCCACCCAACAAACACTAGACCAAGAAAAAGGGCAAGGAAAACTGATGTACACGATTGTTCAAGCAAACAGAGTGTATATACGCAGCTTGCAGTTAGAAAACACGCATGTATACGTGACTATCAAGGCAAAAGGCACGTATATGCTTTAAAACAAGGCCAGGCAAGGGAGACAGGCTAAAAAATCAGACCCAAAGTGAATAGGAGCTGTCAAGTAATGATATGACAAGAACCACAATAGAAACGAGAGAAATCTAAGGAGAAAAGTACTTCAAACCCTAAGAAAGAAGATTCATCCCCAGTATGGTCTCCAATTCTGTTACGAGAAAAATCTCTCTATGGCTAGGGTAAACCACAACAAATGGAAATGACTGCAGAAATCAACTCTATTCCAAACATATGTTATATAAACCAATATGCAAGCGAGATAAGAAAGAGGCCTACCTCATCCAGATTTTGATGAAGTCCAACGTTGAACACTTGAACCCAAAGCTATATACCTGCAACTAGTTCTCAACAAACAAGCAAAGCAATTATATGGTGATAATGTAAAATGTTATAATATTAGATAGCATAATCCATTAATAACATAACAAATATGCCAATGGATAATAACTCATGTATTTGCAAGATATCAATTGGATGGGACAAGATTATTTCTATTAATGAGTGATCAGCAGAAGCAAAAATATTACAAACTTTCATGTCCGCACGGTTTGGAACCGAGAAACTAAGTTCCTTCCAGCTGGGTCTCCACCACTTCAATCCTCCACCAAAGGCAAGCTCATATAAGGGAGACGATAGGGTTCTCCATCAATAAGGGAAGAGCTTGGGGGTTGAACACTGCGTTCAGACTTAAAGGACAAAGGGATGCAGACTCAATATGAAGTAATAATTTCTCCAGAGTAACTTTGCCCTCAAAGTTGAATTCTTCTCCTTTTCCATAGCTCGGAATTGGCCCATTTATAGCCTTCAAAATGGAACTAAAGGGTTGATTTGGAATGTTTCTAGTATATGGAAGCCCAAGGATCAGAGATCTCCTGTCGTGACATGGAAAATCGACATTTAATTTTCATTTTCTAGCACAAATCTCGATGTCCCCGGGTTGTAGTGGAGCAACCTACGTATACGCTTGTTGTATAGTGTGAAAGATGCATACAAATGGGAAAATTTGTATTTTTGTCTCTGGATTTTAGTAACAAGGAAAATAAGTCTACATAGGGAAATGGAATAACGCCCTCTCTGCAAGATTGCATAAGGTGAGGAAAATCTTTCTCTAACAGATAGTACCTTCATCAGATACTATTTATCTAGATGTCCATGAGGTGAAGGAAGCAAGGGTGCAGAGGATAATCTTGGATGGAGTGAGAGACCACCTTGTTCCACATTTGGTTAAGAAGCATACAACCAGGGACATGTGGGATGCAGTAATAAACTTGTATGAGAACAAGAACGAGAACAGGAAAAATGGCCCTCAAGGACAAACTCTATAGCACTATGATGGTCAAGGGAGAGAGCGCGGCCTCCTATATCTCCCTACTTACACAAGTGAAGGATGAGTTGGAATTTGTAAAGGAGATTATTCCAAACTCAGAGTTGGTGTGCATATCCCTGAAGGGATTCACCAAAGAGTGGGATGTTTTCATGAAGTGTATGGTGGGGAGAGAGAAGCTCCCATATTGGAGCAGACTATGGGATGAATTTACTCAGGAGGATATCCAGGAGGGTTCTTAGAGTAGAGATAGGGATAAGGCAGAAGGTGGTGCAGACGAGAAGGATATTTATCTTTTGGGAAAGAGAAAAGAGAAGAAGAAGGACATGAAAAAAGTGAAATGTGTTGCATGTCTCAAGATTATCCACTACACTAGTCAATGTCCAAACAAGAACAATAATAAGGAGCCAGAAGCATCAAAATCAATTGAGGTTGTTGATTTCACTGAGAAATTCGAGAAGGAATTTTCTTTGATGACCTTCCCTTCAGGCAGTGGTTGTCCAGTGTTCGAGGATATTGAAGTGTGGTTTGTGGACAATGGTGCATCTCGGAATATGACAAGAATGAGGTCAGTGTTCCTTAGTCTTTCATAGATAGACTTGGACTTTTATGTGGATAGTGGGGCCAACAGCAGGCTTGCAGTGAAGGGGGTTAGAAGTGTGAGATTCCAAATAGAGTCAGGGGGTTTTCTAGAAGTGGTCAATCTATTGTTTATTCCAGAGATGACAATAAATTTTCTCTCAGTGTCAACTTTGGAGATTGATGGATTTGGAGTTGTGTTCTTCTGTGGACAAGTGTTTCTATATCCATAGGGAGCTACTCTAGACACAACAATATTGTTTGGTGTCAGGCATGAAAGGTTTTACAGGTTGCAGCCTATGGTTGGATCCAATGGATTCTTGGATTCAAAGTCTATGTTAGTGTCAGAGAGTGAGCAGGTTGCACAAGAGAGTGAGTTGATATCGAGGACTCAAATATATTCCAGTACTCTAATAGGACTCAGCAGGTATGAGATGACACAGATGGATGCTCAGGAGAGTGAAGAGACTCCTAGGAGCATGTCTTCATATCAGATATCAATGTAGGTAGCAGTAGTGGCTTCCAATTCAAAAGCAGAGGCTTCTATTTCAGAGGAAGCATCTACAACAATAGATGGGATGATGGGTTTGGAGGTAGATTCTAGTAGAGGTTCCAGAAGTATCTCCCTCACTAAGAGGGAGTGTTAGAGTTTGTATCTCATAGGTACTTATGCATTGGTGGTGCCTAACATGTAGAATAGACCAAGAAAATTTCTATCTTAAGTGACTTTATAAATTCAAGTTGAGCCTTTTAATATTTAATGGGTAAAAGTGACTTTATGAAGTGTGGGTCACTTAATTGATTTAAGTGAACTCAATGGATGATTAAGTCATGACCATTGATCTCAAGAGAGCAAGATTTTATCTTGATCGTCTATTTCTTTGGAAGATCAAGGGTTAGGGAAGTTACTCATAATGAGTGAATAAAGGAAACACTTGAGGGAGAGTGGGGCACACCTTTCAAGGAGAGAAGAGAGGGAACTTGAAGAGGCATAGTTCCCAAGAGAAAGTTTGAGCTAAGAGGAAAGAGTAACATCAAGGAGGATTGGCATGCATCCCAAGGAGAGGGTAGGAAAGTGTCCCAAGATAGAATGTTCAACATTTAATATAGACCTATACAACAATAAAAGAGGTTTGTACAGTACGGATTACTTGGGTCGTACAACTAATTTGGGAACTAAAATATAGGTATCCTTTCTTTTGAATATTGGCACGGTTTTCAAGACAACTAGTAGACAGAAATCCATACAACAAGGTATAGTTGTTGTGCATAGAAATAAAGGGCTTGTCTACTGCTAGAAAAGGGACATACAATACAGTCGTACAACAGAAATATGGGCATGAATTTAGAGGAAAAAATTGTTAGAAAATGAGAGACACTTCCACACTAAATCTAGGATAAGAGAAGAATAATTTAATCAAGAACGTAAATGACAAAGCAATCACACAGTACATAGATATTTTACCCTGGAAACCCTAAACCGAGAAAATCAACATTCCTTGAGTGTTTTTCTCTCTTATTGTCTTATCCAATTTGAATAAAAGGTTACATGTATAACCTTGGTCCACACCTAAGATACAATTTACATCATACCCTCTTTCTTGTGCAAGAAAAACCTTGTAGCCAATCTTACTTACATATGCATGACCAATAACCTACATCTAAAGATTTATCTAAAGACTGGTTATCCTATGATTTTATCATTAGCCTTTATGGCCTTACAACGTGCCTATTTACAGGCTTTACAATAGGAAAAACCATAAACATTGGTGCCCAAAAACGGTTACAGAGCATTGGTTGTAAATCCCTCAAATCCTAGGATTCTGTTACAATCGAATCCAAGTCGGATTACCAGTGGACCTTCATTCGGTCTCTAGTTGGTCATCTCATGCTCGCACTTCAAACTCTTGTTGGTTGACTTGTCATCGATATCTTCAACTTCGACTTTACCCGGTTGACTACTTTGACCTTTGACTTGTTGTCAATCCACCTCGACCTTGATTGTAGTCGATCCACCTCGACCTTCGACCGTCAGTCGATCTACCTCGACTAGTCTTTCACTACAAAGAATATAACAACCTAACATTCTCCCACTTGTTGTCTTCTTTGCTAAAACAAGAGATTCATGAACTTTCATTCACAAACCCAGGGAAAAAATGCCCATTGCCTCTTTGCACCAAGAGAACTTCACAGTACTCATAGACTTGGTCAGCGGGTCTGTTATGTTTTCCAACATGTTTACTTTCTCTAGTAGCACCTTGTTACTTTCCACCATATCTCTTACGAAATGGTATTGTACATAAATGTGCTTAGTCTTTGAATGATAAGCAGGGTTATTTTCCAGAAATATTGCACTTTGATTGTCGCAACTTACCTTCATAACTTTCTGCTCAAACCTGATTCCTAAACACAGCCTTTGCAGCCATACCGCTTTTTTGCTTCCATGAGTGGTCATCGTGTATTCAGCCTCTATTGTTAACAAGGATACGACCACCTGTCACTTACTCATCCAGCATATTGCTCCACCAAACATCTTGAAGATATATATGTTGGTCAACCTCCGTCGATCCAGATCTCCAACCCAGTCGGCGTCGACAAAGACATGTACATATAATTTACCATTGTCACCTCCAGGTCTTCCTTGGTAGCATATAGCATAGTCCTTTGTGCCACACAAATACCTGATACTCTCTTGACAGTAGTCCAGTGCTCCTTTCCAGGTGTCGACATGTACCTGCTCAACACTCCCATTGCATGGGCAATGTTTGGTCGAGTCCAAACCATCACATACAATAGACTACCAACAACACTTGCATAGGGAAAACATGTCATGTCCTCTATTTCTTCCTATATCTTTTGACATTGTNTAATAACTCTATGCCTTTTAGAAGGAAAAGCCTCGAAATCCAGTGCTAACTGTAACAAGCAACGAGATCGGCGGGGAGACTGGTCCAACTCCACGATGACTTAAGACTCTAAATATAAAAAATATATCCTAAGGCCAACTAATAATCAAAGAGCACACCAAAATTCAAATGACCAATATGCATGCAAACGAGGTAAAGTGGTTGAGTGGCCTCCCTCCCTAAAGAAGGTATGTCTCACCCAAGAGGAGCCTGAGACTCCCTGCTAAATATCGGAGGTAACAGAATCAGTTATAACGGCCCTCGTGGGCTTAACAACCATTCGGTCAAATCCCCCCAAAGAGCTAATCCTCCATAAAGGTTGTGTCTTGTCCGACCCTTATCTGACCCATGGTATAAACCATTGTATAACCGATGCACAGGAGAGTATTCGTAAGTCAGGTCCACTGTATGGGCAGGGTAGCAAAGCCTGAAACCCTGAAAGTACTACCTCTCACGGAGGTAAAGGCACTAGTAAGATCCCCAGATATGAATAGGTCCCCAGAAATATCTCTGACGCTAGGAAGGTATTGCGAGGATATCCCTTCAACCGACTTCGTGTGACCTCATGATTAACTCTGGTGTGAGTGGAGCCTTCTGATCTTACCAATTATATAATGGATTTCTCCACTCCCTGACTCAGACACATATGTTGACTCAATTGCCTTGGAGAAGTTTACTCACAAAATATTATTCCAAGGCACTAAATCCTAGGCTAATTTGTGCACCCTAGAAAATAAAATCATGACTAATCAATTTTAAATTATAGCATTAATTTTAATGGTCCTGATTACTCAAAAAGGTATGGTAGTGAACCTCATTGTGTTATGACTCTGCAAGGAAAGTAAATATGAAAATAATGCAAAGTCCTAACTTTAACTTTCAATGAATGATATGCTTCTAAAAACCAATGCAATTTTCAAATTCAACTCTGCAATTCCGAAGTAAAATGCAATATTTCACTATATGCACTAAGCTAATGATAATGACTTCAAAAGACAAAAATGCCAAGCAATGCAAAATGCCTATTTTTTTTGTATTTTCAATATAGAAAACTAAAAATGCATAGACTAAAACATAGCTTGATATATAGCCCTATTGTGTATAAAAAGAGATAACTCAAGTAGGATACCAAGCAGCAAAACACCTAGCCCGGTGTACAAGGATAATAAAAAATGAAAAGATGGTAAGAAAGAATTCGCCCAGAAATTCAACCAAAAGAGGGTTTCCTTTCGTTCCACAAGCACTCAACAAGCACTACAGAGACCTAAGAAGACCCAGAAAACATCAAATCCCACCCAACAAACACTAGACCAAGAAAAAGGGCAAGGAAAACTGATGTACACGATTGTTCAAGCAAACAGAGTGTATATACGCAGCTTGCAGTTAGAAAACACGCATGTATACGTGACTATCAAGGCAAAAGGCACGTATATGCTTTAAAACAAGGCCAGGCAAGGGAGACAGGCTAAAAAATCAGACCCAAAGTGAATAGGAGCTGTCAAGTAATGATATGACAAGAACCACAATAGAAACGAGAGAAATCTAAGGAGAAAAGTACTTCAAACCCTAAGAAAGAAGATTCATCCCCAGTATGGTCTCCAATTCTGTTACGAGAAAAATCTCTCTATGGCTAGGGTAAACCACAACAAATGGAAATGACTGCAGAAATCAACTCTATTCCAAACATATGTTATATAAACCAATATGCAAGCGAGATAAGAAAGAGGCCTACCTCATCCAGATTTTGATGAAGTCCAACGTTGAACACTTGAACCCAAAGCTATATACCTGCAACTAGTTCTCAACAAACAAGCAAAGCAATTATATGGTGATAATGTAAAATGTTATAATATTAGATAGCATAATCCATTAATAACATAACAAATATGCCAATGGATAATAACTCATGTATTTGCAAGATATCAATTGGATGGGACAAGATTATTTCTATTAATGAGTGATCAGCAGAAGCAAAAATATTACAAACTTTCATGTCCGCACGGTTTGGAACCGAGAAACTAAGTTCCTTCCAGCTGGGTCTCCACCACTTCAATCCTCCACCAAAGGCAAGCTCATATAAGGGAGACGATAGGGTTCTCCATCAATAAGGGAAGAGCTTGGGGGTTGAACACTGCGTTCAGACTTAAAGGACAAAGGGATGCAGACTCAATATGAAGTAATAATTTCTCCAGAGTAACTTTGCCCTCAAAGTTGAATTCTTCTCCTTTTCCATAGCTCGGAATTGGCCCATTTATAGCCTTCAAAATGGAACTAAAGGGTTGATTTGGAATGTTTCTAGTATATGGAAGCCCAAGGATCAGAGATCTCCTGTCGTGACATGGAAAATCGACATTTAATTTTCATTTTCTAGCACAAATCTCGATGTCCCCGGGTTGTAGTGGAGCAACCTACGTATACGCTTGTTGTATAGTGTGAAAGATGCATACAAATGGGAAAATTTGTATTTTTGTCTCTGGATTTTAGTAACAAGGAAAATAAGTCTACATAGGGAAATGGAATAACGCCCTCTCTGCAAGATTGCATAAGGTGAGGAAAATCTTTCTCTAACAGATAGTACCTTCATCAGATACTATTTATCTAGATGTCCATGAGGTGAAGGAAGCAAGGGTGCAGAGGATAATCTTGGATGGAGTGAGAGACCACCTTGTTCCACATTTGGTTAAGAAGCATACAACCAGGGACATGTGGGATGCAGTAATAAACTTGTATGAGAACAAGAACGAGAACAGGAAAAATGGCCCTCAAGGACAAACTCTATAGCACTATGATGGTCAAGGGAGAGAGCGCGGCCTCCTATATCTCCCTACTTACACAAGTGAAGGATGAGTTGGAATTTGTAAAGGAGATTATTCCAAACTCAGAGTTGGTGTGCATATCCCTGAAGGGATTCACCAAAGAGTGGGATGTTTTCATGAAGTGTATGGTGGGGAGAGAGAAGCTCCCATATTGGAGCAGACTATGGGATGAATTTACTCAGGAGGATATCCAGGAGGGTTCTTAGAGTAGAGATAGGGATAAGGCAGAAGGTGGTGCAGACGAGAAGGATATTTATCTTTTGGGAAAGAGAAAAGAGAAGAAGAAGGACATGAAAAAAGTGAAATGTGTTGCATGTCTCAAGATTATCCACTACACTAGTCAATGTCCAAACAAGAACAATAATAAGGAGCCAGAAGCATCAAAATCAATTGAGGTTGTTGATTTCACTGAGAAATTCGAGAAGGAATTTTCTTTGATGACCTTCCCTTCAGGCAGTGGTTGTCCAGTGTTCGAGGATATTGAAGTGTGGTTTGTGGACAATGGTGCATCTCGGAATATGACAAGAATGAGGTCAGTGTTCCTTAGTCTTTCATAGATAGACTTGGACTTTTATGTGGATAGTGGGGCCAACAGCAGGCTTGCAGTGAAGGGGGTTAGAAGTGTGAGATTCCAAATAGAGTCAGGGGGTTTTCTAGAAGTGGTCAATCTATTGTTTATTCCAGAGATGACAATAAATTTTCTCTCAGTGTCAACTTTGGAGATTGATGGATTTGGAGTTGTGTTCTTCTGTGGACAAGTGTTTCTATATCCATAGGGAGCTACTCTAGACACAACAATATTGTTTGGTGTCAGGCATGAAAGGTTTTACAGGTTGCAGCCTATGGTTGGATCCAATGGATTCTTGGATTCAAAGTCTATGTTAGTGTCAGAGAGTGAGCAGGTTGCACAAGAGAGTGAGTTGATATCGAGGACTCAAATATATTCCAGTACTCTAATAGGACTCAGCAGGTATGAGATGACACAGATGGATGCTCAGGAGAGTGAAGAGACTCCTAGGAGCATGTCTTCATATCAGATATCAATGTAGGTAGCAGTAGTGGCTTCCAATTCAAAAGCAGAGGCTTCTATTTCAGAGGAAGCATCTACAACAATAGATGGGATGATGGGTTTGGAGGTAGATTCTAGTAGAGGTTCCAGAAGTATCTCCCTCACTAAGAGGGAGTGTTAGAGTTTGTATCTCATAGGTACTTATGCATTGGTGGTGCCTAACATGTAGAATAGACCAAGAAAATTTCTATCTTAAGTGACTTTATAAATTCAAGTTGAGCCTTTTAATATTTAATGGGTAAAAGTGACTTTATGAAGTGTGGGTCACTTAATTGATTTAAGTGAACTCAATGGATGATTAAGTCATGACCATTGATCTCAAGAGAGCAAGATTTTATCTTGATCGTCTATTTCTTTGGAAGATCAAGGGTTAGGGAAGTTACTCATAATGAGTGAATAAAGGAAACACTTGAGGGAGAGTGGGGCACACCTTTCAAGGAGAGAAGAGAGGGAACTTGAAGAGGCATAGTTCCCAAGAGAAAGTTTGAGCTAAGAGGAAAGAGTAACATCAAGGAGGATTGGCATGCATCCCAAGGAGAGGGTAGGAAAGTGTCCCAAGATAGAATGTTCAACATTTAATATAGACCTATACAACAATAAAAGAGGTTTGTACAGTACGGATTACTTGGGTCGTACAACTAATTTGGGAACTAAAATATAGGTATCCTTTCTTTTGAATATTGGCACGGTTTTCAAGACAACTAGTAGACAGAAATCCATACAACAAGGTATAGTTGTTGTGCATAGAAATAAAGGGCTTGTCTACTGCTAGAAAAGGGACATACAATACAGTCGTACAACAGAAATATGGGCATGAATTTAGAGGAAAAAATTGTTAGAAAATGAGAGACACTTCCACACTAAATCTAGGATAAGAGAAGAATAATTTAATCAAGAACGTAAATGACAAAGCAATCACACAGTACATAGATATTTTACCCTGGAAACCCTAAACCGAGAAAATCAACATTCCTTGAGTGTTTTTCTCTCTTATTGTCTTATCCAATTTGAATAAAAGGTTACATGTATAACCTTGGTCCACACCTAAGATACAATTTACATCATACCCTCTTTCTTGTGCAAGAAAAACCTTGTAGCCAATCTTACTTACATATGCATGACCAATAACCTACATCTAAAGATTTATCTAAAGACTGGTTATCCTATGATTTTATCATTAGCCTTTATGGCCTTACAACGTGCCTATTTACAGGCTTTACAATAGGAAAAACCATAAACATTGGTGCCCAAAAACGGTTACAGAGCATTGGTTGTAAATCCCTCAAATCCTAGGATTCTGTTACAATCGAATCCAAGTCGGATTACCAGTGGACCTTCATTCGGTCTCTAGTTGGTCATCTCATGCTCGCACTTCAAACTCTTGTTGGTTGACTTGTCATCGATATCTTCAACTTCGACTTTACCCGGTTGACTACTTTGACCTTTGACTTGTTGTCAATCCACCTCGACCTTGATTGTAGTCGATCCACCTCGACCTTCGACCGTCAGTCGATCTACCTCGACTAGTCTTTCACTACAAAGAATATAACAACCTAACATTCTCCCACTTGTTGTCTTCTTTGCTAAAACAAGAGATTCATGAACTTTCATTCACAAACCCAGGGAAAAAATGCCCATTGCCTCTTTGCACCAAGAGAACTTCACAGTACTCATAGACTTGGTCAGCGGGTCTGTTATGTTTTCCAACATGTTTACTTTCTCTAGTAGCACCTTGTTACTTTCCACCATATCTCTTACGAAATGGTATTGTACATAAATGTGCTTAGTCTTTGAATGATAAGCAGGGTTATTTTCCAGAAATATTGCACTTTGATTGTCGCAACTTACCTTCATAACTTTCTGCTCAAACCTGATTCCTAAACACAGCCTTTGCAGCCATACCGCTTTTTTGCTTCCATGAGTGGTCATCGTGTATTCAGCCTCTATTGTTAACAAGGATACGACCACCTGTCACTTACTCATCCAGCATATTGCTCCACCAAACATCTTGAAGATATATATGTTGGTCAACCTCCGTCGATCCAGATCTCCAACCCAGTCGGCGTCGACAAAGACATGTACATATAATTTACCATTGTCACCTCCAGGTCTTCCTTGGTAGCATATAGCATAGTCCTTTGTGCCACACAAATACCTGATACTCTCTTGACAGTAGTCCAGTGCTCCTTTCCAGGTGTCGACATGTACCTGCTCAACACTCCCATTGCATGGGCAATGTTTGGTCGAGTCCAAACCATCACATACAATAGACTACCAACAACACTTGCATAGGGAAAACATGTCATGTCCTCTATTTCTTCCTATATCTTTTGACATTGTTCAGTAGTTAGCCTTGATCCCATTGGAATTGGCACCTTCATTGGTTTGCAATTATGCATGTTGAACCATTTGGA
The DNA here is from genome assembly GCA_000966675.3 of Picea glauca. Taxonomy (NCBI): domain Eukaryota; kingdom Viridiplantae; phylum Streptophyta; class Pinopsida; order Pinales; family Pinaceae; genus Picea; species Picea glauca. The sequence goes on from JZKD02S0438082.1 coordinate 14,769, forward strand.
CATTGTTCAGCAGTTAGCCTTTCTCCCATAGGAATTGGAACCTTCACTGGTTTGCAATTCTACATATTGAACCATTTCATAATCGTTTCAATATACTTCGTTTGATTCAACCAGATCTTTCTAGTGGCTAGATCTCTCTTAATCTCCATTCCCAGAATGAAGTTAGTTGCACCTAGATCCTTCATGTCGAACATGGAGGATAGTTGTTTCTTCACCTCCTTTATTGCATCCATGTTGTTTCCAATCAGCAACATGTCATCAACATACAAAGCTACATATATGAAATTCCCACCTTCTTCCTTGGAATATATGCAGTGATTAGCTTTGCTTCTCATAAATCCCAAACTAAGGATGAATGTGTTGAACTTATGGTACCACATCCTTGGAGATTTCTTTAGACTATATAGGGATCTTTTCAGTTTGCACACCAACTCTTGCTTTCCCTTTACTACAAATCCTTCATGTTGTTTCATGTAGATTTATTCTTCCAAGTCCCCATGTAGGAACGTTGTCTTCACATCCATATGTTTTATTTCTAGATCGAATGTTGCAGCCAGAGACATTAGTACTCTAATGGAATTTAGTTTTTCAACATGGGAAAAAATATCACCGAAGTCGAATCCCTCGACTTGGGAATAACCTTTTGCTACCAGTCGAGTTTTGAACTTCTTGACTTGTCCTACGACATCCATCTTTTTCTTGAATACCCATTTGTTATCGATGAGATTTCTTCTACTAGGTAACTTGATTAAATCCCATGTCTCATACTTGTGAAAGGATTCCATCTCTTCGACCATGGAGTCCTTCCAAATTTTACCCTTTGTCGAGTCTACTGCCTCACCAACCGACTTGGGTTCATCGTCAATCGCAGTTAGCACAAATGTGGAAAGGAAGTCAGGTGAACTATACCTTTCGACTAGTTTTCTTATTATTTTTTACCTCATTACCATCAGAGTCTATTGTTCCACCTCTTCGTCAGATTCAGTCGAATCATCTGAATCATCTTCTTCGTTCCTCAGTTCAAACTGCACCATCTTAGGATTATTCTCGGTCTGAACAAATTCTTTAGGCTCAGACTTACCTTCTAGTTCTCTGAAGACCACATCTTGACTATACATTATTCTCCTTGATGTGGTATCTCAGAGCTTATATCCTTTCATTCCTTCCTTATATCCAATGAAAATACATTTGGCTTCCTTATTGTCCATCTTACTCCTCTTTTCCTTGGGAACATGCACAAATGCATCACGTCCAAATACTTTGAGATGTGAAATCGAAGGTTTATTACCCTACCATACCTCATGTGGAGTCATGTCGACTACCGCCGACAAAGGAGACATTTTCACCAGATATATTGTAGTGTCGACTGCCTCCACCCATAATTATTATCCGAGCCGATCACCACTAAGCATGTTCCTTGCCTTATCCATCAACATTTTGTTCATTCTCTCGGCATATCCATTTTTTTGTGGGGTTATATGGTGTGGTATTTTGGCGTGCTATGCCACACTGCTTACATAATTGATCAAATTCTTTTCAATAGAAATCATCACTGTTATCAGTCCTCAACGCCTTAATCTTCTTATCTGTTTGTTTATCTACAAGAGATTTAAACTCCTTAAATCTCTCAAAAACCTCTAATGTCTTCCTTAGGAAATATATCCATGTCTTCCTGGAAAAATCATCTATGAAGGAGACATAATACAGGGATCCAAAAAGTGAAGGCATTGTAATCGGGCCAAACACATCACTATGAACCAGTTCTAGAATCTCATTTTCCCTTGTCGCTCCATATGGGAACCTCACCTGACTTTATTTTCCATATATGCAATATTCACAAAAGTCGACCTCTAAACCACATTCAAGAAACCCTTCGACCATACCTTTGTTGTGCATAGCTAGAAGTCATTTTTCTCCAATGTTTCCCATCCTCTCATGCCATAACATGGTTGGGTCAATTTTATCATGTCTTGTTGAGTCGATTTGTACCAACTTAGCTTGAGTCAAGTTGAGTTGATTCACATTCAAGTTGATTTCATGAGTAATGATGATGTTGCAACCAGTCGAGTGGAGATTCCCTAATAACTTCTATAGGGTTCCAATCTGAACTCCTTTCATTAAGACCATCGCACCTATAACCATCTTTCACGAATCCTTCTGAAATAGAGTATGCACACCTTCATCACTCATCTTGCTGACAGATATTGGGTTTCTTTCCAAACCCGGAATGTGTAGCACACCTGGAAGGGTTCTTTTCCTCCCATCCTGCAGTATCAATCAAACTCTTCCTCATCTGACAATTTTAGTTGGCGAGTCGTCCCCCAAGAACACACCACCTCAATCATATCATTCATATTCAACAAAGTTACCAACTTAATGAGAACTCATGTGACCTCAAAACGAGAACTATAGCCCAAAAAAACTCATATTTTTGCATAGAAAACATGAAAACCAACCCCCAAATCAAAAAGTGGTGCTACCAGCGGCACCACTTTTTCAAACGGAGTCAAAATTACAACATTTTTCAAGCATGGCCTTCAAAACTCATATAGTAGGTCAAAAAAAACTTAAAATTAACACCTAAATAAAAAAGTGACGTTAACTATAAAAAAATTCTAAACGTTAAAATTATGGCTAATTACAACCTAATTGAAAGAGTGGTTTTGACAATAGATCCCTATGCCAAAAAAAACCCAAAATTGGATACAAAATGGTCACTTTAAATTTATTTATTAAAAAAATTTCTTAGATAAATGAGAAAATCTTCACAATTTTTTTTTAATGAAGCAAAAAAAAACATATTCAAAACCCAAATTAAACAAAAAAAAGAAAAAACATTAAAAAAAGGAGTGGAAAAAAAACCTAAAAAGAAATGAAAAAAAAATAAAATTCTCACAAAATATATATATATATATATATATATATA
>JZKD02S0438093.1:0-17694 GCA_000966675.3 Picea glauca
ATATTCCTTCAAACTGAAACAAACTCAATTGAAGGTTGAATGGAAATCCTGGATGGATTCCCCCGTCCTCTAGGCTCCAATGTAAATCTTGGGTGGATTCCCCTCTTGTCGATAGGGTGGATATTGCACCACCAAAACCAAAATAATAGTGGAATGGTTTTTCTAAACCCTGATGAAACAATGTATCCAAGAGCACTTCCAAAATGAGGGATTAAATAATAATACCCAAAGTGAGGCTCTACCCCTCCTTTTATCCTTTTTTCATGCCTTCTAGAACTTTTTCCTTTTTGATCGAATCAAATGTGACCCTTATCCCCCCTTTTACTTTTACTTTCATATTAAAATTCACTTTAATAATGTTTAAGTAACTTATTAATCTAAATTTACTTCATTTCCTCAATGTCACTTCAAATACATAACATCTCCTAACTAAGTGACATTAAATGAACCCCCTTTTACTCCCTTTTCTCCATCAAAAATCTATAGAAGTCCCTTCTATTGAAAAACAAGGGAATCCAAAAATGGGGACATGACAAATCCTCCCTTCCCAAAGATTGATTGTCCTCAAGCAATGACATCATGACTTGATGCTCCATCGAATGATCCAGACTGAAACTAAAATTGATACAATGATCCCAAACCACCCGATAAGATGTGAATCCTCCACTCAAGGCATGGTCTAGTAAGGTATTGACATAAGAGGCCTCCTGAAAACTGCCAATAAGTAAGACCATTGTTGGGAGCAAGCCCATTTTGGAAAATAAAGCGCAAAGAAGGAAAAGACAATTGGCGGGAAAAGAATTACATGCAAGGTAAATGTGCATGAACAGGAGGAAATCATGTGAGGTGCACATGCAAGAATACCTGACCATGCTAGGGTTAGGGTTTGGGTAATAGGATGTAATGGATAATAATCCGAAAAGAAGTATAAATAAGTACCTAGGAGGTCTAGGTTAGGGTTGGAAGAGTTGGAATGTAAGAATGACTAGAAAATATGAGATTTTTTTGTAAGATGTTGAGTTAGGGATAGAAAATAAGGTAGATATTGAGGGTTAGATCATAAGCTAAGGAGATTTGTGTGATCGATTCCTCCCCATTGTATATCTCGGCCCGAATGGCCAAGGATTGTAACGTGCACAATGCTATTATTTTGGAAAAACCATAATAAAAGAGAAAAGAGACCAAATCTTTGTGGACATGGCCTAGGAGGTGGTGAACCACGGTATATCATGTGTTATGTGGATTGATTATTGTTTATTTCTTTACTATCAATGGTTAGCTAGTAGATGAATGCATGAATGGGATATCTAGATCTGATTATGTCTACATGCATGAATAATAATGACTGAATGTGTAGTATATATGAATGTTAGGATAAATGAATGAAGATCATAAAGTGTAATCCCATATCCTCACTCATTCTCAGGCTGCAAGCACCTGAGCGTTATAGCTACCCATAAGAACTATCTCGGGTGAGACTGCCCAGTGCATTCTATGTGTTTTGTTTCCTTCTAGTTTACTAGGGGGGCGATATTTTTAGAGGGTTTTATTGGAAACCATAGTAGATATGAACCTGGGTCAGCCCAAGAAAGGTAGAAAGAGAGAAGTAACCAAAAAATGGTTATGTTGTTGGTTGGAACAGAATGGGATTGAGTGAATGAGATATGTTGAAGAATCGTGAAAAGAATGTCAGATCTGGTGAGGAAACGTTAAAAGAATTAGAATATAGAAGGCAATGTTTATACCATGGAACCCAATGAATGCATAGATCAAGAGATGGTTGAAAACAAAGGAGCTGGAATTTGCGCAAAAAGATAATAAAAACCCAAAGTTAACACCGTTCAAATATTTGGATAAGTATGTATTTAGCGACTTACATAAAGTATTTTTCTATGATTTCCCACATGTGTTGTAGTAGTGGATATTGAGGCTGAAATACAACCACCCTACAAATCTGATCAGACAGCTAGAGTGGAATTATGTGGAGATCGCATAGTTACAACAAGTTGACAATAAATTTACGCACACAATAGAATTTTGGTTAGACATCATTGTTCCAGGATTTATCACAAATTAGTCATAGATACTGTGAAGTCTTACAGTGCATCATAGAAAGAGTTCCTGAAGGGACCTAGAGGTAGGTATAACATATCTTTGTATACTTCCATCAAGATTTTACTGTATAAAAAAGGTGTAATGAAAATGGCATCAGACAACTAAACTTCTCTGTGTGCATGGGGGAAGGGGGGAAGCACTGACATGAGTCAGAGAAATGGAGGAAGATATGGATAAAGGAAAGAAGGAGGATGCCTTGAAACCAATCATGATGGAGTAAGACCATATCAATAAGATCATGGCAACATCTGGAAGAACGCGCAGTGGAGAATCCTACCAATACAAGATGAACATTAAGAAGAGAGCCATAGTTGTGAGGGAAGGCTTGGAAAGTGATGAAGAAGAGGTAGAGGATCTCCGGGCTATGGAGAAGATTGAGGAAATCATGCATGAGACATATGAAAGGAAGAAAAGAGGTCCAAGGGTAGGAACTGAAGGCATAAATCCTATCCATATCAGTGTCAGTGTGGAACCCATAAACCCATGTGAAAGTAATACACCAAAAATAACACAACTGTTTAGACAACCGAATTTTAGTGGAAGAAACACAACAACAAGTACATATACACAGGGAGAAACAATTGGGGGAGACAGTTCAGGAAGCATTAGTCAAGGATCTACACCACATGGAGGTAGTAGTTCATCAGTCATAATGGAAGGACATGATCCCACCATCAAGTTACCAGAATTCAAGGGAGAGGCATCTAAGGACCTTGAGCGGCACTTGTTCATCTATGAGAAGATCTAGGAAGCAAAGCATATCACAGATGATGATAGAAAACTTGCACAGTTAGCTATCACGCTAAGAGATCGCGCACTGGATTGGTACATGAGCTTAGCTACAAACAATCCATCAGGAACAACCTGAACATTTGTAGATATCAAGAAACTATTGATAAATGAATTCTAGAAGCCTAGTTTAGAGGATCAATACATGAATGAGATGATAGAGATAAGATAGAAACCAGGAGAATCTGTATGGGATATTGACTAGAGATTCAAATAATTGAAGGGAAAGATGAAGTATGTCATGACATATATGCAACATAGACATATATGTGTGAATTCCATGCTACCACACTAGAAATACCCTTTGAGACAATAGAAGTTTCAAAATCAGGCAGAGGATCTACATGCATCCTTACAAATGCAAGAGAACTAGTATCAGAAGACAGATCCACTAATAGAGGAGCTAAAAGAGGATTTGAATAATTTAATATTTCAATTAAAGAAAAATAGGGTTAAGTACAAAAGAGAATTTTTTTGGTGTACCACATGTAGGACAAAAGGACATCACAAGAATTAGTGCCCAACATTCGCGTAGTACATGGAAACAAGACTACCAAACCCTTTTCCAACAGAAGGACTATGGTGTAAGATTTGTAAGACATAGGAGCATGATCCATATCATTGTCCCATGATGTAGAAATACCAGACAGTGCCTAAGAGTTCATATTGCAACTTTTGCAATTCAGTGGGCCACGATGACAAATATTGCAGGACAATGGAGCTGATGAGGGAAAGAACATCAAACACCTATACGGTGCAGGAAAAAATGATGACAGGGATAGTTGCACCATATTTTAACCAAGTGCCGACCCCATATAACACTACATAGCAACAATATAACATTGTGCAACCACAGTACAATACCGCACAACCATAGTATAATCTCATGAAGTATAATCAAGTGCCTCAGTATAATGCACCGTGAGGATATTGAGTTGGCTATAGAGGTGGAGGAAGATGTAGAGGAGGGTTTCGAAGAGGTAGAGGACCGATCATATGTCATAACTTTCAACAACTAGGACACTATGCATGAGAATGTCCACTTCCACTTGCGACATGTATGTATTGTCACGCATCAGATCGTGACACAGAAGATTGTCTGACACTATTGGGGAAGATCCGGGAGGATAGGAATTAGAACAATCAAAATTTAAAGTGGATATCTACAGAAGCTAGAGAGGATGGAAGGAATATCAACATAGTCACACGTAGAGGAGCTAAAACATGACCTTACACAGTAAGACACGATATAGCACAACACCAATGGGTGAAGAAGAATGTCGAACCACAAAAGCAATTTGACGCGAAGAATGAAAAGGAGACATTCAATCAATCCAAACAAGAATTCTTGAAGCCATATATTGCATATACATCAACTTCAGAACATACTCAGGACGTACCAATGTACAAGATGCCTTCATTGTTGGATCACACTAATGAAGCACAACCTTTCAGACAGGTAAGTACCATAAAGGATTTTATGAAATCCTGTGTTAAACTACTAAATGATCAATCATCTATTAAAGCATTACAAAATATGGTAGAAATATCTAACACAGAGGTAGAGGGGAAGCTAGAGCATAAAATGATTAATCATTTGCATACAAGGAGGAGAAAAAGTAGAGAATTCAGAATGAATGCCAACATTGGAGACTTCAACATGGGGTATATTATACTAGATTTAGGATCTGAATTAAATGTGTTACCCAAGAAGACATGGAAATGTATGGGAGATCCCACATTAGGATATTCTCCCATTCAGTTGAAACTAGCAAATCAACATAGAGTTCTGCCAATTGGAAGGCTAAAGGGTGTGACAGTAGATCTGGATGGAGTGTGCAGTAAAGATGATTTTGAAGTAATGGAAATAGTGGATGGAACAACACCTTATCCATCACTGCTTGGACTGGATTGCACATTTGATAACCAAGACATAATCAACTTGAATACAAGGAAGATGAAATTCAAATCAGGAGATTACAGAGTCATTGAGCCATTAGATCCTTTATAAGGAGAAAGGTTTGTAGAACAAACTTGTCTAAATTGATAAGAGATAAACCAGTTGTATAGAACCATCGCACGCACAAAATATTATGTAAACACAATTGAATATGGGGTACTCAATTGGAGAAGTATCACATCATGTGCTTCAGAATTAGATACAGGGTTGAAGAATTGGCATTAGAGATTACATAAAGTATCCACAAGAAGGTGCGTAAGAATAGAACATGCAGTAAGATGGGTAGGTACAAAGATAAGAGAACCTCCCATTTTTCATGGGGTGAATGAATTAGAAGAATTATTAACAAGATACAAAGATGAGTTGTTAGAAAATCAAAGGTTGTTATCCCTGGACATAACACTCAAGGCAACACCTACAAGATGATGGGGTGCCCACAAAGAGACAGTTAAGGAATGGTACCAATGTAATTGATTACTACGCATTAGATTCGACGGAGAATAGGGAAGCAATGAGATGCAAAGATATGATGGAGAGGGGACACCAACATAACACTTGGAGAAGTGTAGAGAAATATGGAGAATGACACCACCAGAGGAATGGTCTCATCACGTCATTCATACATTGGAAGGAATTCCCGCAAACTGGTATGTAGACCAAGAACTGCACAAAGGCACTGCAAAATGGACAACATTACAACAACATGTTATAGTAAATTTCTCATTTGAACATGAGAAACCCAACATTGATTCAACACTCAAACAAATTAGAGGGGTGATATTTATTAAGTAACCAGAGGTTGAACATATAATAGAGTATCAACAATAGAATAGATGGACAATCAAAGAAATATTTCCATGCTACCATGTGCAGGAAGAAGCACCAGATGAATATGACCCGTGCAATATCCAAATTATAGAAATTGAAGGAGAAATAGAGGTGGAAGTCCCATATATGGAATCATAAGTATGTTTTGCGCCAATCAATGTGAAGAAAGTCAACATTGGGACAACTGAGAATCCCAAAATGGCCAACATTGGAGATTATTGGGATGAACAAACAGTAGAAAGAATAATAGAGTTACTGCACAAGTACAATGACCTATTCCGAACAAAATTTACATATATGAAAGGCATAGCAAGAGAGCTAGGGGAAATGAAGATACCTTTCAAACCTGAGGATAGATATGTCAGACAATGACCATATAGACTGAATCCAATATACAAGCATAAAGTAAAAGAAGAAATTGACAGAATGTTGGAAGATGGAATCATAGAACTAGTAGAAGAATCAGAATGGATAATCCCTATGGTAGTTTAGGAGAAGAAGCAAGGAGGCGTAAGGAAATGTGTCAATCTGAGGAAGTTGAATGATGATTTACTACATGACCCTTTTCCTACCCCTTTTACCGATGAAGTCCTAGAGAATGTGGGAGGTCAGGAAACATATTCATTCACAAATGGATTCTCAGGCTACCATCAAATTAAGATAGCTCCAGAAGACAGGTACTAGACCACTTTTTCCATAGAATGGGGATCCTACCAGTACACAGTCATGACTTTTGGGCTGAAGAATGCACTAGCCATATTCTCTAGGGTATTCATAACTACTTTCAAAGAAATCATCCACCAATTTTTGGAAGTGTATCTAGATGATTGGATAGTCTACATTCTGTTGAAAGATCATGTAGAGGTGTTAAGGCTAATGTTGGAAATATGCAGGCAATGTCATATATCATTAAATATCAAAAAGTGTGTCTTTGAGACACCTTTTGGAATATTGTTGGGACATATAGTTTGTAAACAAGGGCTATTGGTGGATCCTGCAAAGATTGTAGTCATTGTTAATTTACCAACACCCAAATAAGTGTGTCATTTGAGAGAAACATTGGGACACACAGGATACTACAATAAATTCATAAAATGGTATGCATAAATCACTTCACTGATGGAGAAAATGCTCAAGAAAAACATCAGATTTCAGTGGAATGAGGATTGTCAACGAGGTTTGGACACTCTAAAAGAAAAAATGGTCACAACACCTATACTAGTATTCCCAGATTGGTAAAATACATTTCATGTGCATGTAGATGGATCAACCATAACACTTGGAGCTATTCTCATGTAGCTAGGAGCAAGGGACTTGGACCATCCTATAGAATTTGCAAGCAGAAAATTGTCAGAGTCAGAGAAGAATTACAATAATACAGAAAGAGAAGGCTTAGAAATGGTATATGCACTTTAGAAGTTTAGACACTATTTACTTGGCAAACACCTTAAAATGTTTACAAACCATTCAACCCTCAAATACCTATTCAACAAGCCCCTGTTGGGGGAAGGATCTATAGATGGTTACTATTGTTTTAGGAATTTGATTTTGAAGTGATAGTCAAACCAGGGAAGTTGAATGCAGGACTTGATCACCTATCAATAATCACCAATGGAGAGGAACCTACAAATTTAGAGGACAACTTCCTTGATGCGCAATTATTTTCAGTCCAAGTACTTGATAAATATTTTGCTGACATCATTGAATACTTGAGTACAGGGACTATGCCACAAGATTTTAACATTGTGCAGAAGAAAAATATGGTAGTCAGAGATGCATACTATCGATTGATTGCAAGACACTTATACAAGATGGGTGCAGACAACATTTTGAGAAGATGCATACTAGAACATGAGAGGCCTAGGATTTTAGTAGAAGCCCATGAAGGAATAGTTGGAGGACATTATGCAGGAAACGATACCGCGTAGAATGTATTGCACATAGGACTATGGTGGCCAACCATTCATAGAGATGCTAAGGATTATTTCCAGTGATGTGATGTATGTCAGAAGGTTGTAAAACCTAATATAAGCGATGAGATTCCCCTAATACCACAAGTAACCTTGCAATTATTTGAAAAATGGGAAATATACATGGTGGGACCATATAAACCACCAGGAAAAAGGTTAGGAGCAAGGTATATCATTATTGCGACAAAATATTTAACAAGATGGGCAAAAGAAACACTAGTAAAATATTGTAGTGCAGAGACAAGAACACATTTCCTATTTGAGCAAGTGATGACTAGATTTGGATGCCCAAGGATTTTGATGAGTGACAAAGGTACTCACTTTATCAATAATACTATCAAGGCTATGACTGAGGAATTTGAACTCTATCATAAAAAAAGTACAACATATCACCCTCAAGCAAATGTAATAGTGGAAGCCTTTAATACGATCTTAGAGAATGCCTTGACAAAGATCTACAATGTTAACAAGGATGACTGGGACTTGAAGATACCAACAATATTATGGGCATACAGGACTACATGCAAAAAGATGATAGGACATACACCATTCAGGTTGGTGTATGGGAAAGAAGCAGTGGTGCCATTAGAATTTATTGTACCTAGTCTACGAATAACAACAATCACCAACAGGATAGAACAAGGCACAGTAAAAGAAAGGATAAATCAACTGATAGAGATGGAAGAAGATATGATTCTAGCAGTATTTCACCAAGAATTACAGAAAGCAAGAGATAAATCTTGGCACGACAGACACATCAAAAGGAAAATTTTCAAGGAGGTAGACCTAGTCTTGATGTATGACAGAAATTTCATCAGCATCCAAGGAAATTCATAATGCATTGGTTGGGACCATACGAAGTGAAGACTATCACAGATGGGGATTTGTACAGTTGAAAGATCTGGGAGGCACATAAATGAAAGTAATGATCAATGGGATTCGACTGAAGCTATACAAGGACAGTCGACTTCCTAGTACTTAAAAATTTACCGTGCAGTAAGAGAACCTGTACATAGTAAATTATAGTAGAAATTAAAAAAAAAAATGTGCACAAGAGTTACTGCACACAACAAAAATGGATGTAGAATGACGAAAGGAAAATGTCCGTGCATAGAAAAAATGGACTTAGTACGATGAAAATAAAATTTCCACACACAAAAGTTACATGATATACCACGCACTTGGAAAGCTTGGCACACTGGAAAAAGGACCAATGGTCAAAAAAATAAGAAATTTGAAAAATGACAGTTACGGCAAAAAAAAATAAGTTTTGCACAAGAGTTATGGCGCACAACAAAAATGGGTGTAGTGCGATGAAAGGAGAATGACCATGTGCAACAAAAATGGACTTAGCATGACGAAAATAAAATGTCCATGTGAAAAAACTACACGACCTGCCATGCACCTAAAAATCTCAGCATGTTGGAAAAGGGACCAACCGTCAGAAAAAATGAATATTTGAAAAATGATGGTTATGACAAAAAGGCACCAACTGGAAGAAATTATGGAATTCAATGAAAAAGTACACATAAAGCACCATTACATTAATCAAATTTGGTGAAGCTTCTTCAAGAATTTTCATGACTTTCCTATATAAAGGAGAAACATGGGAAACATAAGACTCATTGTGAAGTCATTAAGTNCCGAAAAGAAGTATAAATAAGTACCTAGGAGGTCTAGGTTAGGGTTGGAAGAGTTGGAATGTAAGAATGACTAGAAAATATGAGATTTTTTTGTAAGATGTTGAGTTAGGGATAGAAAATAAGGTAGATATTGAGGGTTAGATCATAAGCTAAGGAGATTTGTGTGATCGATTCCTCCCCATTGTATATCTCGGCCCGAATGGCCAAGGATTGTAACGTGCACAATGCTATTATTTTGGAAAAACCATAATAAAAGAGAAAAGAGACCAAATCTTTGTGGACATGGCCTAGGAGGTGGTGAACCACGGTATATCATGTGTTATGTGGATTGATTATTGTTTATTTCTTTACTATCAATGGTTAGCTAGTAGATGAATGCATGAATGGGATATCTAGATCTGATTATGTCTACATGCATGAATAATAATGACTGAATGTGTAGTATATATGAATGTTAGGATAAATGAATGAAGATCATAAAGTGTAATCCCATATCCTCACTCATTCTCAGGCTGCAAGCACCTGAGCGTTATAGCTACCCATAAGAACTATCTCGGGTGAGACTGCCCAGTGCATTCTATGTGTTTTGTTTCCTTCTAGTTTACTAGGGGGGCGATATTTTTAGAGGGTTTTATTGGAAACCATAGTAGATATGAACCTGGGTCAGCCCAAGAAAGGTAGAAAGAGAGAAGTAACCAAAAAATGGTTATGTTGTTGGTTGGAACAGAATGGGATTGAGTGAATGAGATATGTTGAAGAATCGTGAAAAGAATGTCAGATCTGGTGAGGAAACGTTAAAAGAATTAGAATATAGAAGGCAATGTTTATACCATGGAACCCAATGAATGCATAGATCAAGAGATGGTTGAAAACAAAGGAGCTGGAATTTGCGCAAAAAGATAATAAAAACCCAAAGTTAACACCGTTCAAATATTTGGATAAGTATGTATTTAGCGACTTACATAAAGTATTTTTCTATGATTTCCCACATGTGTTGTAGTAGTGGATATTGAGGCTGAAATACAACCACCCTACAAATCTGATCAGACAGCTAGAGTGGAATTATGTGGAGATCGCATAGTTACAACAAGTTGACAATAAATTTACGCACACAATAGAATTTTGGTTAGACATCATTGTTCCAGGATTTATCACAAATTAGTCATAGATACTGTGAAGTCTTACAGTGCATCATAGAAAGAGTTCCTGAAGGGACCTAGAGGTAGGTATAACATATCTTTGTATACTTCCATCAAGATTTTACTGTATAAAAAAGGTGTAATGAAAATGGCATCAGACAACTAAACTTCTCTGTGTGCATGGGGGAAGGGGGGAAGCACTGACATGAGTCAGAGAAATGGAGGAAGATATGGATAAAGGAAAGAAGGAGGATGCCTTGAAACCAATCATGATGGAGTAAGACCATATCAATAAGATCATGGCAACATCTGGAAGAACGCGCAGTGGAGAATCCTACCAATACAAGATGAACATTAAGAAGAGAGCCATAGTTGTGAGGGAAGGCTTGGAAAGTGATGAAGAAGAGGTAGAGGATCTCCGGGCTATGGAGAAGATTGAGGAAATCATGCATGAGACATATGAAAGGAAGAAAAGAGGTCCAAGGGTAGGAACTGAAGGCATAAATCCTATCCATATCAGTGTCAGTGTGGAACCCATAAACCCATGTGAAAGTAATACACCAAAAATAACACAACTGTTTAGACAACCGAATTTTAGTGGAAGAAACACAACAACAAGTACATATACACAGGGAGAAACAATTGGGGGAGACAGTTCAGGAAGCATTAGTCAAGGATCTACACCACATGGAGGTAGTAGTTCATCAGTCATAATGGAAGGACATGATCCCACCATCAAGTTACCAGAATTCAAGGGAGAGGCATCTAAGGACCTTGAGCGGCACTTGTTCATCTATGAGAAGATCTAGGAAGCAAAGCATATCACAGATGATGATAGAAAACTTGCACAGTTAGCTATCACGCTAAGAGATCGCGCACTGGATTGGTACATGAGCTTAGCTACAAACAATCCATCAGGAACAACCTGAACATTTGTAGATATCAAGAAACTATTGATAAATGAATTCTAGAAGCCTAGTTTAGAGGATCAATACATGAATGAGATGATAGAGATAAGATAGAAACCAGGAGAATCTGTATGGGATATTGACTAGAGATTCAAATAATTGAAGGGAAAGATGAAGTATGTCATGACATATATGCAACATAGACATATATGTGTGAATTCCATGCTACCACACTAGAAATACCCTTTGAGACAATAGAAGTTTCAAAATCAGGCAGAGGATCTACATGCATCCTTACAAATGCAAGAGAACTAGTATCAGAAGACAGATCCACTAATAGAGGAGCTAAAAGAGGATTTGAATAATTTAATATTTCAATTAAAGAAAAATAGGGTTAAGTACAAAAGAGAATTTTTTTGGTGTACCACATGTAGGACAAAAGGACATCACAAGAATTAGTGCCCAACATTCGCGTAGTACATGGAAACAAGACTACCAAACCCTTTTCCAACAGAAGGACTATGGTGTAAGATTTGTAAGACATAGGAGCATGATCCATATCATTGTCCCATGATGTAGAAATACCAGACAGTGCCTAAGAGTTCATATTGCAACTTTTGCAATTCAGTGGGCCACGATGACAAATATTGCAGGACAATGGAGCTGATGAGGGAAAGAACATCAAACACCTATACGGTGCAGGAAAAAATGATGACAGGGATAGTTGCACCATATTTTAACCAAGTGCCGACCCCATATAACACTACATAGCAACAATATAACATTGTGCAACCACAGTACAATACCGCACAACCATAGTATAATCTCATGAAGTATAATCAAGTGCCTCAGTATAATGCACCGTGAGGATATTGAGTTGGCTATAGAGGTGGAGGAAGATGTAGAGGAGGGTTTCGAAGAGGTAGAGGACCGATCATATGTCATAACTTTCAACAACTAGGACACTATGCATGAGAATGTCCACTTCCACTTGCGACATGTATGTATTGTCACGCATCAGATCGTGACACAGAAGATTGTCTGACACTATTGGGGAAGATCCGGGAGGATAGGAATTAGAACAATCAAAATTTAAAGTGGATATCTACAGAAGCTAGAGAGGATGGAAGGAATATCAACATAGTCACACGTAGAGGAGCTAAAACATGACCTTACATAGTAAGACACGATATAGCACAACACCAATGGGTGAAGAAGAATGTCGAACCACAGAAGCAATTTGACGCGAAGAATGAAAAGGAGACATTCAATCAATCCAAACAAGAATTATTGAAGCCATATATTGCATATACATCAACTTCACAACATACTCAGGACGTACCAATGTACAAGATGCCTTCATTGTTGGATCACACTAATGAAGCACAACCTTTCAGACAGGCAAGTACCATAAAGGATTTTATGAAATCCTGTGTTAAACTACTAAATGATCAATCATCTGTTAAAGCATTACAAAATATGGTAGAAATATCTAACACAGAGGTAGAGGGGAAGCTAGAGCATAAAATGATTAATCATTTGCATACAAGGAGGAGAAAAAGTAGAGAATTCAGACTGAATGCCAACATTGGAGACTTCAACATGGGGTATATTATACTAGATTTAGGATCTGAATTAAATGTGTTACCCAAGAAGACATGGAAATGTATGGGAGAGCCCACATTAGGATATTCTCCCATTTAGTTGAAACTAGCAAATCAACATAGAGTTCTACCAATTGGAAGGCTAAAGGGTGTGACAGTAGATCTGGATGGAGTGTGCACTAAAGATGATTTTGAAGTAATGGAAATAGTGGATGGAACAACACCTTATCCATCACTGCTTGGACTGGATTGCACATTTGATAACCAAGACATAATCAACTTGAAGACAAGGAAGATGAAATTCAAATAAGGAGATTACAGAGTCATTGAGCCATTAGATCCTTTAGAAGGAGAAAGGTTTGTAGAACAAACTTGTCTAAATTGATAACAGATAAACCAGTTGTATAGAACCATCGCACGCACAGAATATTATGTAAACACAATTGAAGATGGGGTACTCAATTGGAGAAGTATCACATCATGTGCTTCAGAATCAGATACAAGGTTGAAGAATTGGCATTAGAGATTACATAAAGTATCCACAAGAAGGTGCGTAAGAATAGAACACGCAGTAAGATGGGTAGGTACAGAGATAAGAGAACCTCCCATTTTTCATGGGGTGAATGAATTAGAAGAATTATTAACAAGATACAAAGATGAGTTGTTATAAAATCAAAGGCTCTTAGCCCTGGACATAACACTCAAGGCAACACCTACAAGATGGTGGGGTGCCCACAAAGAGACAGTTAAGGACTGGTACCAATGTAATTGATTACTACGCATTAGATTCGACGGAGAATAGGGAAGCAATGAGATGCAAAGATATGATGGAGAGGGGACACCAACATAACACTTGGAGAAGTGTAGAGCAATATGGAGAATGACACCACCAGAGGAATGGTCTCATCACGTCATTCATACATTGGAAGGAATTCCCGCAAACTGGTATGTATACCAAGAACTGCACAAAGGCACTGCAGAATGGACAACATTACAATAACATGTTATAGTAAATTTCTCATTTGAACATGAGAAACCCAACATTGATTCAACACTCAAACAAATTAGAGGGGTGATATTTATTAAGTAACCAGAGGTTGAACATATAATAGAGTATCAACAATAGAATAGATGGACAATCAAAGAAATATTTCCATGCTACCATGTGCAGGAAGAAGCACCAGATGAATATGACCCGTGCAATATCCAAATTATAGAAATTGAAGGAGAAATAGAGGTGGAAGTCCCATATATGGAATCATAAGTATGTTTTGCGCCAATCAATGTGAAGAAAGTCAACATTGGGACAACTGAGAATCCCAAAATGGCCAACATTGGAGATTATTGGGATGAACAAACAGTAGAAAGAATAATAGAGTTACTGCACAAGTACAATGACCTATTCCGAACAAAATTTACATATATGAAAGGCATAGCAAGAGAGCTAGGGGAAATGAAGATACCTTTCAAACCTGAGGATAGATATGTCAGACAATGACCATATAGACTGAATCCAATATACAAGCATAAAGTAAAAGAAGAAATTGACAGAATGTTGGAAGATGGAATCATAGAACTAGTAGAAGAATCAGAATGGATAATCCCTATGGTAGTTTAGGAGAAGAAGCAAGGAGGCGTAAGGAAATGTGTCAATCTGAGGAAGTTGAATGATGATTTACTACATGACCCTTTTCCTACCCCTTTTACCGATGAAGTCCTAGAGAATGTGGGAGGTCAGGAAACATATTCATTCACAAATGGATTCTCAGGCTACCATCAAATTAAGATAGCTCCAGAAGACAGGTACTAGACCACTTTTTCCATAGAATGGGGATCCTACCAGTACACAGTCATGACTTTTGGGCTGAAGAATGCACTAGCCATATTCTCTAGGGTATTCATAACTACTTTCAAAGAAATCATCCACCAATTTTTGGAAGTGTATCTAGATGATTGGATAGTCTACATTCTGTTGAAAGATCATGTAGAGGTGTTAAGGCTAATGTTGGAAATATGCAGGCAATGTCATATATCATTAAATATCAAAAAGTGTGTCTTTGAGACACCTTTTGGAATATTGTTGGGACATATAGTTTGTAAACAAGGGCTATTGGTGGATCCTGCAAAGATTGTAGTCATTGTTAATTTACCAACACCCAAATAAGTGTGTCATTTGAGAGAAACATTGGGACACACAGGATACTACAATAAATTCATAAAATGGTATGCATAAATCACTTCACTGATGGAGAAAATGCTCAAGAAAAACATCAGATTTCAGTGGAATGAGGATTGTCAACGAGGTTTGGACACTCTAAAAGAAAAAATGGTCACAACACCTATACTAGTATTCCCAGATTGGTAAAATACATTTCATGTGCATGTAGATGGATCAACCATAACACTTGGAGCTATTCTCATGTAGCTAGGAGCAAGGGACTTGGACCATCCTATAGAATTTGCAAGCAGAAAATTGTCAGAGTCAGAGAAGAATTACAATAATACAGAAAGAGAAGGCTTAGAAATGGTATATGCACTTTAGAAGTTTAGACACTATTTACTTGGCAAACACCTTAAAATGTTTACAAACCATTCAACCCTCAAATACCTATTCAACAAGCCCCTGTTGGGGGAAGGATCTATAGATGGTTACTATTGTTTTAGGAATTTGATTTTGAAGTGATAGTCAAACCAGGGAAGTTGAATGCAGGACTTGATCACCTATCAATAATCACCAATGGAGAGGAACCTACAAATTTAGAGGACAACTTCCTTGATGCGCAATTATTTTCAGTCCAAGTACTTGATAAATATTTTGCTGACATCATTGAATACTTGAGTACAGGGACTATGCCACAAGATTTTAACATTGTGCAGAAGAAAAATATGGTAGTCAGAGATGCATACTATCGATTGATTGCAAGACACTTATACAAGATGGGTGCAGACAACATTTTGAGAAGATGCATACTAGAACATGAGAGGCCTAGGATTTTAGTAGAAGCCCATGAAGGAATAGTTGGAGGACATTATGCAGGAAACGATACCGCGTAGAATGTATTGCACATAGGACTATGGTGGCCAACCATTCATAGAGATGCTAAGGATTATTTCCAGTGATGTGATGTATGTCAGAAGGTTGTAAAACCTAATATAAGCGATGAGATTCCCCTAATACCACAAGTAACCTTGCAATTATTTGAAAAATGGGAAATATACATGGTGGGACCATATAAACCACCAGGAAAAAGGTTAGGAGCAAGGTATATCATTATTGCGACAAAATATTTAACAAGATGGGCAAAAGAAACACTAGTAAAATATTGTAGTGCAGAGACAAGAACACATTTCCTATTTGAGCAAGTGATGACTAGATTTGGATGCCCAAGGATTTTGATGAGTGACAAAGGTACTCACTTTATCAATAATACTATCAAGGCTATGACTGAGGAATTTGAACTCTATCATAAAAAAAGTACAACATATCACCCTCAAGCAAATGTAATAGTGGAAGCCTTTAATACGATCTTAGAGAATGCCTTGACAAAGATCTACAATGTTAACAAGGATGACTGGGACTTGAAGATACCAACAATATTATGGGCATACAGGACTACATGCAAAAAGATGATAGGACATACACCATTCAGGTTGGTGTATGGGAAAGAAGCAGTGGTGCCATTAGAATTTATTGTACCTAGTCTACGAATAACAACAATCACCAACAGGATAGAACAAGGCACAGTAAAAGAAAGGATAAATCAACTGATAGAGATGGAAGAAGATATGATTCTAGCAGTATTTCACCAAGAATTACAGAAAGCAAGAGATAAATCTTGGCACGACAGACACATCAAAAGGAAAATTTTCAAGGAGGTAGACCTAGTCTTGATGTATGACAGAAATTTCATCAGCATCCAAGGAAATTCATAATGCATTGGTTGGGACCATACGAAGTGAAGACTATCACAGATGGGGATTTGTACAGTTGAAAGATCTGGGAGGCACATAAATGAAAGTAATGATCAATGGGATTCGACTGAAGCTATACAAGGACAGTCGACTTCCTAGTACTTAAAAATTTACCGTGCAGTAAGAGAACCTGTACATAGTAAATTATAGTAGAAATTAAAAAAAAAAATGTGCACAAGAGTTACTGCACACAACAAAAATGGATGTAGAATGACGAAAGGAAAATGTCCGTGCATAGAAAAAATGGACTTAGTACGATGAAAATAAAATTTCCACACACAAAAGTTACATGATATACCACGCACTTGGAAAGCTTGGCACACTGGAAAAAGGACCAATGGTCAAAAAAATAAGAAATTTGAAAAATGACAGTTACGGCAAAAAAAAATAAGTTTTGCACAAGAGTTATGGCGCACAACAAAAATGGGTGTAGTGCGATGAAAGGAGAATGACCATGTGCAACAAAAATGGACTTAGCATGACGAAAATAAAATGTCCATGTGAAAAAACTACACGACCTGCCATGCACCTAAAAATCTCAGCATGTTGGAAAAGGGACCAACCGTCAGAAAAAATGAATATTTGAAAAATGATGGTTATGACAAAAAGGCACCAACTGGAAGAAATTATGGAATTCAATGAAAAAGTACACATAAAGCACCATTACATTAATCAAATTTGGTGAAGCTTCTTCAAGAATTTTCATGACTTTCCTATATAAAGGAGAAACATGGGAAACATAAGACTCATTGTGAAGTCATTAAGT
>JZKD02S0438104.1:0-12700 GCA_000966675.3 Picea glauca
TGTAAATAGGGAATTGTCCCCACATCTTATACCACTTTTCCTAATTTATTCTTAAAATTCCCAAAACATATTCCACTAAAAATTTCATAAAACAATTCCCCTTGTTGATATAATTAACTTCTGAAGCTAGAGGTCCGAAGTCTCGAATAAGTGCCTATCAACCTAGCGCTTGGCCACAGCCCATGGTCACATGGGTTGGGGGCTAAGATAAATGGGCTAGTGCCCAAAAATTATTACAGAATAGAGTAGAGCTCAGAAAGAAAATGGAATCTGAAAGTTTTATTTGAATCATATTGGTTTATGGATACTTTGGAATTTGTTAAGGACTGATGGCCTGACAAATTTAGGTTGACTGCACATTGTGTTTGCAGATTTAATGATTGTTATAACCAAACCAAATTGTCGCAGAGTGCAGAAAATGGAGGAGGCACAAAATGATTTCAGTTCAGAGAATGAAGCTAAAGGAATGGATTGGGGTTGAAGGATCGAACTCCAATGGGCATGGGGAAGATATAGATAAAGAGGGAAACATGATGAAAATCATTGAAATATTGTAGAAAGATGGCCAGACTCACCGAGACATAACAGGAAGATCATGAAAGACAAGGATCAAGAAGGAGAATTCAACATAAAGTTGATACAGATTCTAGAAACGATAAAAAATAAATTGGATAAGGGGAGTGACTCTAGTAAATCAAGAAGTCACGGGTTTCCTGATGAGAAAAGGAAATCAAGGAGTGTTGGAAGACACCATCATCACTCCCAAGAGCCCTTCAAGAGGAGGGAACATAGTAGTTCAAGCCCATATCCTATCAGAAAGAATAGGAGATTTGGAGTGGATGAACTGAAGGGTGAAATGAACAAGATTAAACCTCCTATGTTTGATGGAGAGAACAAGAAGGAGGAAGATGTCGAGACATGGCTTCTTGGCATGAGTAAATATTTCCAACTGTATAATTATTCCTCTCATGCAGAAGGAAGAATTACAATGTATCAACTGAAAGGAAAGAAATCCATGTGGTGGGATCAACTTGTGCAGGTGCAAGACATTAAAGAGAAAAATGTTACTTGGAAGAAATTCAAGAAACACTTTGAAAATAAATACTTGACTAAGAGATACTATGACATAAATATGAAAGAGTTCTTTGAACTCAAGCTGGGTAGTATTTCCATTGATGACTATGAGTGAAGGTTTTTTGGAATTGCTAAAGTATGTCCCTTTCATCAAAGATGAGACTGTCAAAATTCAAAGGTATATGAGTGGACTTCCACCTTCCATTGGTGACAAGATCCAGTATGATGATCCTAAAGCTATGGAAGAAACTATAAGGAGAGAAAAATTCTTATATGAGAAGCAAAGAGAAAAGCCCACTTTCTGGAAGGCTTGGGATGACAAGAAGAAGTTCAAGAAAGAGTATAGGAATAAGGGAAACAAACCTCCATTTTCAGAAAAATTCCTCAAGGACAACCATATTTTAGAGAGAAGAGAATGGCTGAAGTAGGGGGACAAAGGCCAAGGAAGATGCCCATTCAATGTTGGGGCTGTCAAGGTAACCACAAGTACAGAGATTGTCCCCACAAAAATGGAAAAGTGAGAGTTTTCCACAATGTTCAGCAAGAAGAAACAGAGGAGGACATGGGTAATAGAATACCAAGAATCTATGCAACCCTGGCCAACAAGCAAGATGAATTTAAATCACACATGATTGAAGTTTAAGGTATGATCAATAATCATACCTTTACTATTTTAATTGATTCAGGGGCTAGTCATAGTTATGTAGATATTAGAATGGTGGAAAGTTTGCATTTCCCAAGAAGCAAGCATGGAAAATATTGTTTAGTGTAGCTAGCTACAAGAGCCAAGAAAACGGTTTTTGAGTTGGTTAAGTCATGTCCAGTGGACATGAATGGATTGAGCACAAGTGATGAATTGAACATCTTACCTTTAGGTTCCTATGATTGTCTAATTGGAATGGATTGGTTGGACCAACACCATGCTATCTTAGACTTTTGTAACAAGGAATTCACTTGCCTATATGAGGAAGGAAACCCAAGGAAAGTGCAGGGAATCCCAAGGGAAGTTATTGTTAGAGAAATCTTAGCAATGCAGTTGAAGAAGTGTTACAAGAAGGGATGCCAAATATTTGTAGCTCATATGGAAGTAGCACCTAAGGATAAGGTGTCAAATATTGAATACCATGCAGTATTAAAAGAATTTGAAGATGTATTCCAGGAGGTACCTAGATTACCCCCGAAGAGAGATATTTATTTCTCTATAAACCTGATGGTTGGAGCAACTCCAGTGTCAAAAAATCCTTATAGAACAAGTACACTGGAGCTGAAAGAACTACAATTGCAGCTTGAATAACTTCTGAAGAAGGGGTATATATTCCCAAGTGTGTCACCTTGGGGTGCTTCAATCCTGTTTGTGAAGAAGAAAGACATGACATTAATATTGTGCACCAATTTTAGATAGTTGAACAAAGTGACTATTAAGAAAAAGTATCATTTGCCAAGGATCAATATTGATCTCTTTGATCAGTCGAAGGATGCAAAAATATTTTCAAAAATAGATCCCAGGTCAGGGTATCACCAGGTAAGGATAAAGGATGAAGACATCAACAAGTCCACTTTCAGAACAAGATATGGTCATTATGAATTCACAATGGTGCCATTTGGGTTATCAAATGCACCCACTATTTTCATGTTCTTAATGAATGGTGTATTCAGGGAATATCTAGACAAGTTTGTCATAGTCTTTTTGGATGACATCCTGGTGTATTCCAAGTTAGAGGAAGAGAATGAACATCATTTGAAGATGGTGTATCATGTGATAAGAGAGCACCAACTATATGCCAAATTGAGCAAGTGCTCATTTTATCAAAATCAGATCCATTACTTGGGGCATATCATTTCAAGGCATGGGATAGCCATGGATCCTGAGAAGATAGAAGCCATCAGAGAATGGTCAGAGATGAATAAAATGATAGAAGTCAGATCCTTTATGGGTCTTGCTGGCTATTACATAAGGTTCATTGTAGGGTTCTCAAGGATAGCTCACCCCATCACTTCCTTGAAAAGGAAGGATAATAAATTTCAATGGACAAAAGAATGTGAGAGAAGCTTCCAACAATTGAAGCAATTGTTAACAAATGCTCCAATCCTGAGGATTGAAGATCTGAATGAATATTTTGTAGTGTGTACAAATGCATGCAAAGAAGGATTGGGGGGATTCCTCAGCCAAAATGGGTTTGTAATATGTTATGAATCCAAAAAGATGAAGGATCATGAAAATAACTATGCAAATCATGATTTGGAGTTGACATCCATTGTACATGCTCTAAATAAATGGAGACATTACCTCATGGGAAATAGGTTTGAACTGAGGACAGACCATAACAGTTTGAAGTATTTGTTTGATCAACCAACCTTGAATGCTAGGAAGAGTAGATAGTTGGAATTCCTTTGTGAGTATGACTTTGATATCAAGCATATCAAAGGAAAGGATAACAAAGTGGTTGATGCACTCAGCATAAGAGTACATGAAATACATGCTACGACCATTAGCATGTATCAAACTAATATTAAAGAAAGAATTTTAAAAGCTGCAAATGCATATTTGCAGTACATAGAATTGGTGACAAAACTACAGGAAGGTAAGATGCTACAAAAAGTGGAAGATGACGGAACACTCATGTACAAAAATATCATCTATGTACCTAATTTCCAGGAATTGAGAATCATGATATTGAAAGAAATGCATAATGTGCCTTACAGTGGGCACCCTGGATATCAAAAAACAATGGCAACAATCAAGAGCCATTACTTTTGGCCAGGAATGAAGAAGGAAACTGTAGAATACATCTCCAGATGCATAGAGTGTTAGAAGGTCAAGAATGATCATAGGCACCCAGTTGGGTTGCTACAACCATTACCCATTCCTCAGTGGAAGTGGGAAGTGGTGAAAATGGATTTCATCACAGGATTACCCAAAACAAATAAGAAACATGATTTCATCATGGTGGTGGTGTAAAAGCTTACGAAAGTTGCCCATTTTATTCCATTGAAGACTAATCACAAGGCAAATAATGTTTTTGATATCTATATGAGGGAAGTAGAATGATTGCATGGTATTCCCAAAATAATTGTGTCTGACAGAGACCCAAAATTTACCTCAAAGTTATGGAAGTTTTTATTCAAAGGATTCAGAAGAAATCTGAACTTCAACACTGCTTATCATCCTGAGTCTGATGGGCAGACAGAGAGGTTGGGCCAAGTGGTAGAAGATATTATAAGGATGTATGTGATGGAAAAACCATCTAAATGGGAAGACTACCTACACCTGGTAGAATTTTCCTATAACAATGGGTATCAAACTTCACTAAAGATGAGCCCATTTGAAGCACTTTATGGAAGAAAGTGCAACACACCAGTAAGTTGGGATAACCTAGTTGATAGGGAAGTGGTTGGGCCATATTTTCTCAAGGAAATAGAAGAACAAATGTTGAATATTAAGAAGAATTTGAAGGCTTCCCAAGACAGGCAGAAAAGTTATGATGATAAAAATAGAACCCACATGGAGTTTAAAGTGGGTGATCATTTTTTCTTGAAAGTGAATGCCAACAGAAGTTCCTTAAAGATGGAAAATTGTTCCAAGTTGGTAGCCATACATTGTGGGCCATTTGAAATCCTAGAAAGGATTGGACCAGTTGCATATATGTTTTCATTTCTTTCATCTATGACTATACATAATGTATTTCATATTTCATTAATTAAGAAATATATACCTAATGATAATCATGTAATTGATTGGAATTTGATTCAAGTGGAGAAAGAAGGCGTCTTGCAGTTGCATCCGGTGCGCATATTGGACTAGAAGAGAAAATAGCTCTGGAATTGAGTCGTAGGGATCTTAAAGGTCCATTGGACCTGGTATGGTCCTGAGGACACAACATGGGAGCATGAGGATGCTATGCAGGATGAATTCCCACATCTTTTTGAATATTTTGAAAATCTTGTTGATGATGTGTAAATAAGTTGCACTGAGGACAATGCAAAAATAAGGGGATGGGATTGTAATACCCCGAGGATGAGCCCCAGTTTTTTTATGAATTGTAAACATGTTTTGAAGGCTGGTGAGATGAGAAATTATAATATGGTAATCTTATGTGTTATTAGGCCAGAGAACCTAGGTGTTAAAGGCCAGGATCATCTTTTTGTACATGTAACTATTCATATCAGTAATATAAAAACATTGTTGCATGTAGACCGACCACGAAGAAAGAGTGATGGGGGACTAAGCTGCTACTAGGCTGGGTAAGGAAGAGGGGGCTGAGAGGTTGGAAAGAGGGGCTAAGTCTAGGGGCTTAATTCCAACGGAATAATAATTTATTATTATTCCAAAAGATGATTAGAAGAATATGTTTTATGCTAAGTTCTGGGAAAAGGGAACGATTGCTAAATGGAGTGAATGCAGCTCCAGGAAGATAGGTGTCGACCTGGGTACATGAAGTTAAATATGGAGACTCGTCTCATGTTGGGGGGTTCACTTCCCATTCTTCCATCCTTACCTAACTCATTTGGCCTCTGTCGTTGAACTCTGCATCTTCACACATCTCTGAAACTGCTAACTGGGGATCCAACCTATGTATTCCTATGAAGCCAATATATCTACACTTGCAAAAACTGAGTCATACTCTGTCTTACCAAATTTTTGTTTGTTTCCATTCCCTAAGCTATATTGAACCACTGTTTTTGTCCTCACTTTGTTGGAACTAAGTTGAATATTGATTGAAGAGGTAGGATGATAGGTCTATGAGTAGCCCTCTCCAGGTGAGAGAGTTTGTTGGGAAGTGATTTTCTCCTAGAGAGAGTCCAACACCAACTACAGAGCTATGAAAATTCTTGATATGGCATGTTGTCGAGACTGTGAAAGGGGAAGTGGAGAAGATGATGGACTATGGAACATTGAAGGTGCATATTCTCGGGGTGGAATAGGCATGTGGGGAATGAGAGTCTGTGAGTAGTGGGCGTAAGAAGGCTCCTGGAGAGAATCCTTCCAGTTGCACTGTGTAGTTTCCTATAACCTTAGCCTAGTCTAGGATTCCCTTTCCTTGGGTGGAGCTTAGTCCCATCTCGGGGGTGACCCACTACTAAGCATGATGAACAACGTGGTCTAAGGATGGGAGGTTCATGGAAGGTTTGCACACAGTTGGTGTACTTCAATTGAAAGATGAGTATCTATTCCTATGATCATTTACATGGTGTGTTTATGTACATGTGTTATAATTGATGAATATTGCCTGTATATGATGTTATACTATGGTTTTTCCCTGTGAAGTACTACATGTATTCTTTTACTGTTATTTCTACATTAATCTATCTATGAATGTAATACATTATCTGTTTAGGTTTATATTTATATGCATATGACAATTGTCATTTCTATGAGTAGCATGCACCGGCTTGGGTGGCTGGGACATTACAAATTGGTATCAAGGCTAGTTGAGCTAACTGAAGTGTGTGAGTAGTGGTGTTTCCCGACCTGTTGGTGGTTGGGGATGTTACACATAAATTTGTATATTTCAGGGCTTATGGAAAAAATATTCAAGAAAGAAATTCTCATGTAGCCCCACATAACATTGAATGTTACAAATTCCACAATTATGGTCACATAGCTCGTGATTGTAGAAACATGATGGATATTTCTATGAAAAATAACATTGATATGAGATATAAGAAAGTTTGGAAAAGGAAACAAGAATCAGTAAAGGAAGATCAGATGAATGAAGGAAACCCACAAGTCATACTCTCAGGATTGGAAATAGTACAAGATGAAGACAAATCTACAAGGAAAAAGGAATATGTTAGATACAAGAAAGTTTGGAGAAGAAATGAAAAACAAGAAAAACAAGTCCTAGAGATCACAGGATTTGCAGTAGTGCGAGAAATAAAAGAAGAGAAAGTGAATAAATAATATGCCCAAGAGATTTTACTTTCAGGAATTGTAGTGTAAGATCAATCTACAGGTAGAAATAAAGAAGTCAAAGTTCAGAGATATGATGAGTCTATATACGAAGAGGAAGATTACTCCACATTAGAGAGAGTATTTTTCTGAGCCACTTGGCTTGGAGACTCCTAGTAAATTTGAATATTGACCAGGGGGAGTTAGTGAAGTAGCTACTATAGATTAGAGAACCATCTTTAGAGAAAGTTGAAGTATATGTAGAGACAGATTCAGAGTAGTCAGATAACAAAAGGAAAGTATGATAGATTGATCAGTTAATAAGCAGTGTTCCCACACAGGTATCCGTTGGCAGCTACAAAGGAAGAAGTTTGTGATTATATTCCATGTATGTATTTAGGTAGGGATATATTCAACACAGGTAGTTCCAGATATGCAAAGTTTGATTTGAAGACATAGAAGACCAATGTACACATTTGATTTAGTTTGAATAAATAGGAATATATGATGATCAGTTGCAACCGTGATGCCTTCATGATAGTACAATGATAGATGGGGCAGCATTGTGGACAATTTAGTAGAAAAGTTGTGGACAAGGATGGATACTCAACAAGCATATAAAGCATGGGTTAGAGAATATGCATAGAAATGTATTTACAATTGGAATCAGTTGGAATAAATTGGTCACATAAAGGAAATCAATGAAAGGCACAACAAAACAGGGAAAGAGAAACTATCTGTAGAAGCTAAATCATCAGAAGTAAATCATTGAATAGTATGGTCAAGTGAACATGACAAGTGAATGAAGAAATCAAGTAATGAATGCTTTTTATATATGACATTTATAGGTATCCCTACATTGATCTGCACAACATCTTGGAGAGAATTTAAGGGAAGAGAAATCATCAAGAGACTCAGAAAGGAATCTTACTAGCATATAGACAGGGAGGAGACATACCAACAGGGGGAGTTGTCCATTTTCCCATGATGTCAAAGGGAGAGAAAGAGAAATATTAGAAGAGTAAAATTCAAGCACATGAAGTTAGAGAAGGATTGTTCAGAGGTGGTATACTTTCAAAGGAAGTCACAAGAGAAGAGGGACACAAGGAGAGAAACATGTGAAGAGAAAGAGTGCCGGCAATGTAAACAAAAAGAAAGAATACAAGCATGAATATAGGGGGATAATCCCCAAGGAGAGAGACCCTTTTACATTGATGTCAAAGGGAGAGAATGAGAAACATTGATTAGGAGAAACAATCACATGGGGAGCATGAGTGTTGGAGCATTAATGTTTCCATCAATGTTGGTGTTTCCATTAATGCCAAAGGGGGAGATTGTTGGAAAGTTAGTCTAGATAGTTTGTTTTCATTGATTGCAACCCTTGGATAAGTCATGATTCCCTATATATGTGATTGATATTTATGGTGAGTTAGTTGTCATTGCTGGAGTGGTTGATATCAATAGATGTGAAAAGTTCATTTGATGAAGTTTACATGAAGCCTCAGAGGTGTGGTTACGGTATGCCCCAGAGGTGTGGTCGTGGGAAAAAAATTTGGTTGAGAAATATGGACATGAAGGACAATTTAAATTTAGGTAATACACTCGTAGATGGATAGTCCTTGTCATGCCATTTCCGGTGATAGGTGGTACACCACGTGGTTCCTCATGGTTGAGGAGTTATGAGGTCATCAAGTTGGAAGCCCCAAAGATGGGTTAAGAATCCCTTAATTGGTTAAAATATGGGTTAAATATCCCCTAATTAGTTGCAAGTCATTAATGAAAGGGTAAATTGGTTGTAACAAGAAAGTTCAAGAATCCCTAAAGTTAAGGAAAGAAGTTACTTAGAAAAAGTATATATACACCTCAAGAAGTCACTCATAAGTACATTTACACACACATTCTATTGATTATCTTCTATGTGAGAAAGTGATTTTTATTTGAGGTAACCAAGGAGATATGAGGATAATTTTAGAGGGAAGATGAAGTAAATAAGGGAAAAATTCCAAGGGAGGATGAAGTCTTGTGTTGATGTGTTCTAAGGTATGTTATTTAAAGGTCATATTACCATTTTCATTATAAATATTTTTATATAATGATTCAAATAGAAAAAATTGGAGGAGGTTGAGATGATATATCAAGGTACCTTTGGTAAAAATTTAAGCTTATGGGTCATTGTATTTTCCGAGATACTCTCTATGGGAAATAGGGTTTTGGGCTAGTCCTGAAACTAGTCTCAAACAGGTGTTCCAGGTAAAATAGTCATAACTTATTCATAGAGAATACAAATTCAGTGAGAACAAATGAATTGGATAGAGTAAAATACTTAGTATTTATGGTATTATTTTCAGATCTATATATCAAATATTCCACGCGTGGCAGGCTCTACAATTTCTCTCTCTAGAATAAGCTAGAATTCAACACGGTTTTCCATTTTGCTATAACTCCTTTTCTGGGATGTTCCAAGCAATGAAACTTGGAGGAATTGTAGAGATGGTATTGAATAATATTTTTTACAAGTTTCAGACCTTTATTCATTACATGTATATAGTTATTCTTGTTTAAAGGTAGGGTTTGTGACTAATCCAAAAACTAGTCACATGAGACTCGGGTAAAGTTTGATGAATATGTTATTTTTTTGTTGTTGAAGTTGAGGAAGGTATGTCGGTATATGACCAGATACACCAAGTTTGTTACATAGTTACAGGTATGTTTATATGTATTTTTTGAGGGTTACATGTGGATGATGTTACAGGGCATGCTTGAGGCAAGTCTTTGGTATATTTTTGAGGCATTGGCACATACTTGAGGCACATATCAGGTGCATGGTTGATGCATATACTTAGCATATGATCTTGGTTGTTCGGTACTTTTTTTAGGTACACCATTGATGGTAACTTTTTGATATATCATATGGTACATCATATATGGCATGATTGATTTATATGGTATGGTACAGATGTTGTTGTACATGGTTGATACATGTTATGATATAGGATTGGTACTTAGTATGGTGTTGTTGTACATGGTTGATGGTTGAGGCATATGGTACAAGTTATGGTGCATGGTTGATGCATGGTTTGGCATAGTTGTGGTGCATGGTTGATGCACAATTTGGTACAAGTGTTGGTTCATCGTTGATGCATGGTTTGGTATAGGTGTTAGTGCATGGTTGATGCACTTATTATGGTACAGGTTGTGGTACATAGTTGATGCTTGGTATGGTACATGATTGAGACAAATATCTTGTGATGGTATGTTGGTGATCTTGGTACATGCTTGGTAGAGGAATGTGTTGGTGACGTTGGACATATAGTTGAGAGGTGTCCTTGGTGTATGATATTTGTGAGAGGATATGGTTGAGTATCGGTGATAGTGACAATGACAGGTTACAGCTTGATGTGACAGTGGAAGTGACAATGACACTGGCAGTGACACTGATAGTGGCAATGACAATGGCAGTGATTATGGTAGTGACAGTTGGTCTACATTTATATTTCATGGTGACGTGACAGGGAAAGGAAAAGGAATTGTAGTATACTTCTGGATGGTGTTGAAGAACTCAGGGAGTTGGAGTTTCCTTTAGGTTGGAGCCTGAGAATTAGGGGGTTGTAGCCTTCTTCTATTTGGAGCCAGAGAATTCAGGGAGTTGTAGATTCCTTCAGGTTGGTTCCTATAAATCAGGGGGTTGGTGTCTCCTTCTAGTTGGTGTTGGATAATTGGGAATTTGGTGCTTTCAATGATTGTATTCTTTTGATATATAAAAAATCATTCCATGGTTTTCTCCCATTTGGGTTTCCACATAAATTCCGGTGTACTTACTTGATGTGATGTTGCTTATGTTTATATTCTCATGATATACTGATGATATATTAAGTTGAAATATATATATATATATATATATATATATAAACATGCTCATACTCATTCACCACCACCCCTCTCAGTATTCCAACAAAAGATAAAAGAAGCAAAGGAATAACAAAGAAATAGAAACTAAACTAAGCATATAAAAACTTCAAATGGATGCATGAAAGAGACATAAGAAATAAATACCAATAGGACTCATCTTAGAATTTATAACACCTAGGATAAGTATGGGGACTTATAAGTCGCCTCTTCCTCCTTTGAAGGGATCTTGAATCCCCCAAATAAAAATCGTTCTTCTTATAAAAATGGAAAATGTAAATGCAATGGAGAAGACTTGATTTTAAAACTTCTCAAGAGGAGAGAAGTGAAACACTTGCTATGAATTCTCAAGAGGCTCTAAGAGAATGATGGATTCTCCAAAACCAAATGAAAAACATAAAAATATTCAAAATGATTCTCCTTGTTTGCATACCTTGGTCATGTATTTAGGGGACCAATGACATTTTTTCATAACTTGTGTTGGACCTTAGAAATAACACATTTTACGATGCCATTTAGTCATTTTTTATTTACTTTACCCTTTCATCATCATTCCCTTCATCACTCATATTCCTGCATTTTCCCCCCTATATGAGCTTTATGAGGCATACTTACACTAAAATGGTTTATTTCGCTTGTTTTGATGATTACTTAGGGTATATATTGTGATTTCCTAACTTGTGAAATTCAACAGTTGTTGGCAACCCTGCAACTGTTGGAAATTATGCAATTGATTGGAAGTTATGTTAGTCAATCTTTCCACTTAATTTATGAAAATATGAAGAGGAATATCACAAATGTAAAACATGGGTTTTGTGCAGAATAGGGTCATTTAGGTGACTTTCTAGGAAAATCTGCTAAAAGTACAAAATCATGGGTGTATGGTTGATATTTCCAAAACTAGTCTAACTAGCCTACAATTTTGTAGCTAAGTTGTTTGACCAAGTGGAGACACATATCTACAAATTTGGGCACATGGATCTCATGGGATTTAATGTTATTATATTATTCAAACTATATTAGATCAAATCGCAGATTTAGTGGTGAAAGATCTGCATTTTTAGGATATAGCATTTGTTAGTAGTAGATCCACTTGTTTAGGATTTGATATCATATTGTTGTAACTCCTTTTCCTTTTGCGAAGGAGAAGCTATATGTATAAATATGAGAGGATATAATTTAGATTAGATAGTATATAGTTAAAGAGTTAGATAGTTGAAGGAGTTAGAGCATAGAGTTCCATATTGAAAAGAAGGATCATTGTAATCATTTTGATGTTGGAATAAATAGCTTGTTGTTGCACATCAAGAGTTATCTATTTGTTGGCAGCCAATTCACATTTTTCATTGTCTCATGAGCTGCCTACACCAATGTTTCACAAACATTGATTTTTCGTCGCAAACTTCGATTGAACGACGCTTTTATTCTTTGCGCCTTTCCGCACGCCTACCTTCGCTAAGTCTTCACGAGTGTGAGCATGAAGATTTCTCCTTTCGAGGTCACAATCTCAATCATTATCTGAATTGCCAATATCTTTTGTGTCATTATGCATATTGCGCCTATCTTTTTATTGGTCTTTACATGATTAACAATATCCCTTGATCGGTTTTGATACTGCGATGGATTATATAACTCGGTTTTATTGGAGACATTTAGCCTTTGGATTCGCATTTCATGACTTGCCTAAAACATTGATTCATTGAATTGCATCGAGATCATGATTTATCTTTTGTGATCCTTATTGTTGATCCTTATCATAGCTCTTGGCATATCAATTGTATGTAATATCGATTTAACACCTTGATTAAACGTTTGATTGGCGAGAACATG
>JZKD02S0438104.1:20001-35794 GCA_000966675.3 Picea glauca
TTTGTCAATTATTTGCTTAGTATATTAGCTAGTAATTGAGTTAAGTAATATATTAGATCGTCTAATTTCGGTTAACTTACTTTCTTGTTCATAAATCATAAAATTAAAAAAGAGTCATCCTTCGCTATTTTAGGACAGCAAGCACATCAGTTTCACAGGTTTCATTCAAATCTGTAGATTGTAGATAATGCACATTTGTGAATAAATTGTAATTAAATTAGTAATTAGGTATTTGATTTGAGTTATTAGTCTTTTGTATATATAATAGTTAGATTAGTATATTTATTCTAGTTTATCTCATCAGTTGTATTTAATTTAGTTTCTTTTAGTTTGTTTATTATAGTTAGTTTTGCTTATTTAGTTTAGTTAGATCACTTAGCTCAGATCAACATTCCTCTTTGGCTTCCTTAGGAGACCTCAGAGCGGCCAATGGAGCCGTTAAACTCGTCAGGGTGGTCCATACCAAACGGCTTGGGTTATTAGACAACCTCGGACCGGTTCCACTCTCCCAGTTGACGGACGATCAGTTTCGCCCGTCAACGCTATTGTAGTCCTTCTTAGCAGTATATGCCAAGAGAGACAAGCCCCCCTCTCTCTGCTATATGCTTCCCAAACAGTTTAATTTTTTTGTGTGATGTTATTTCATTAGTTGTTCATTTCAGTTACTATTCATTTATTTATTCTCTTTCAATTCTTACAAGTGTGGTTTCCTTACAAAGTTAGGCATTGAATGTTGAGTTTATTTAATGATCACAAAACCAGTTGATGCTCTTGTTTATCAACCAAATGAATGTGGTTAATAGTTGAAATATAATTGTTGTATCCTTTTCATCACCTAAATGAGAAAAACAAGGACACTTACAAGTCCAGTTGGGTTATATAGACAAGACATAAATGAGTGAAAGAGTTAGAAACATCAAGCACAATAAGAAAACAAAGAACTAATCTTTAACAATTAAAGAAAACAAACTAATGTGCATAAGAAAATTAGAACAAAAGAAAGATCGATATTCATGCCACCAATGGATAGATTGTATTAGTGGGAAAACACCAAAGAGAAAGGGAGACTTATGGGTCCCCTCTTCCTCCAAGGGAGGGATCTTGAACCCCCAATGATTGAGCTCTTCTTACAAATAGAAAACTAAAAGGAAATGGTGAAGAGATCCAAAGGTCATTCACTCAAGAGGTGATGTGAATGACCCAATGAAATGATTCTTATATGCTCTAATGAGGAACGAGGTTACTTACAGGAGGATAGAGGCAACATAACAATACAAATAGATTCTTGGAAATATAGTGCACCCATGGTCTCTTTTTATAGCAAATATTTGAGGAATTATCCAACCAGTCTTTAGTGTGAACAAGGGTCCCTTTAGGGAACCTCTAGGTCTTTGACGAACCCCCCACTTGGATTCATCTCAGATTTGGGGGTCAAATAGACTTGGGATATGAACTAGAAGTGGGTGGGAGGCCGACCAGAATCATTAATGCATTGTTCTAAAGTGTGCGTGGTTTTTTGCATGCACATTCTCACATTGGGTGCATGTGCACTTTTATAGCATTTTCGACTGGTGCACTTGCAGGCGTTTCCTTTGCATTATGAGTGCATGCTAATTTTATAACCATTTTTATAGTTTTGTGCCATTTGGAAATGAATTTTTTGGGCCATGGATGAACTAATAGGTGCTTGGAGATGATGGATTACTGTAACCATTTGCAGATGAAATTTCCGTGATAATAGATGCCCCCTGATGTATGAGGTTAGGAGCATATGTATAACCAAAAATGTATCAATGTTTCTTATACTGAGAGTACCTTTGTAAGAAAGAGTTTTGAGGGGAGTTGTAAGAGAAATCCATTGGAGGGAGAGGGGAACATGTGGGACCCAAAACTTTCACAAGGTGTTGGAAAAATAAAACTGTGTACAAATGAGACAGGCATGCCCCATGCTCATGTCATGTAACTCAAAAAATGTATAAGATAGTAACTAAAACTATGTGTTGGTGTAGATGATTGAAGTGCCTGTCGGGGTGTGTTGATAATGGAAGAGGACAATTTTGAGGGTGAACAAACTCTAAAAAGAGGCGATGAAACCTATAAGAAATGTCAAGGATTTGCAAGCATTGATGGCCCAACAATTTTCAGAGGTCTTCAGAAAATATAAAAACAACTGCAATAGTCACAAAGTAAGACCCACTGCAACATGAGAAAGTGTTGGAGTTGAATGATATGGGGGTCAATGATAGAAGAGAGCAATGATGGTTCTCCCTGTGTCGTCTGAGACTCCTGATTATAAAGGTAATGAGAGTCAATATATTGTCTCCCTTTTGGAAACGGTGCTGATGTCGACAAAAACGGAGACACAAATTCAAGAAGAAAAGGGCTTCATGAAATCCACTGGATCAGATTAGGAACTGATGAGGTGCATGGGTGAAGGTAAAAGGTATTCTGACTCCAGACTTCTCTTGGTTGGGGATATATGTAAAGGATGAGTGGCAACAACCGTTAAACTGAATCTAGCGTCAGGGGGATGACTAGACTTGGGTTAAATTGCACCAGAGGCATGACAAAGTCAACAAACTTAGAGATCAGATGTATGTGGACCATGGGATACTCTGTTTTGTGGACAAGGTCAAGTAGAGTAGGAGGTAAGGAATTCCCCAACCAAGGGTGACATGGGTTGTGTTTCCACAAAAGGAAGGTCACTAAGGGTGAGAACAAAACTGAGGTAAATGCAAGAAACAAAGGCTTTGTACAATTACCAAATGAATAAAGAATAAGTGGGGATAAGTGTGCAAGTACAGAAACTGGTGCCCCAGTGTAATATGGCTTGGTTGGTGAGGGTGCAAGTAGCTTGGTAAATAGGTGGAGGGTGGGAGCCCCATAGGTGGGTTTCTGTATTAGGTAAATGAATGGAGGACAATCTGCAGAAGGGAAAACTGATGGTGTATGAGATGGAGGGTTAATGATAGTGTGGAGCTGCAGTCCAATGTGAACCATAAGGAGATGATCCGAGAGTCCATTTGGTAAAGCTAGAAAAATGAGGAGAAGGACCATGTGGTTCATTCTAGGGAATGTGAAGACTATTGAGACTCCCAGACCTAGGGGATGAAAACAACATGAGTGTTGTTGTGCTACTTATATGTCTAATATAATGCACTCATTAATTATCAATCCGAGATTCGTAATCAACAGAGTTACAAGACACCAGTAAGAAAGGTAATTTCTAATGTCATGAGTATAGAATCAAACTAGATTATGTCTGCTAGAAACAAATCAAAATAGAAAACTACAATCCACTTTGGTTGTCTTTCACAGAGAGGCTATCTATTCCGTTATGGCACATGCAAGTATGAGATGGAATTGGTTTGATAGATCAACTCTGATGTCTGACCCAGAAAACTAATTATGCAATCCACACTTTCTGAAAGGAAATCACACATCAACTCGCATAGCATGGGTAGTTCAATAGTCAATATGTTGGTTCTGTTGTGGTTCACAATGAACTTCACTAGTTCTTATCCAAGTAGTTTTGACTATTGCTGCCAACATCTATGATCACTCAAGGAAATCAAATTCATGAGAACATAAACATGGCATATGCAAAAATAGAGCAATTAAATATCTCTAAGCAATTATAGAATGGAAACCTTAATCTAATCTGTACTACTATTATCTAACAGAGTTAAAGCTTTAGCTAATTCAATGTTTATACTACTGAAAAAAAATACTAATGCTAATCTACAAAGAGGCTGAACTTTGTTGGGTGGTGGGCCCTTGCCGCTTCAACAGGTCAGCTACTGAAGTCTACAGGAAGCTTTATTTTAACACACACATTACTCTCACTCACACTTCAAAACATAAAATCAAAACTCTCTTTAACAATTCGACTCATTCTTAATCATAGATAATCAGAATATGGACATAAAATAACATTCCATTAATCTTCACTCAAGATATGTTCTGTACTATCATATGTTGCTTACATATTGATGATATTCTAACTCTCCTACTCTTCTACCATCCTTGCCATGACTATTTAATAGTCCGAATCGTGAAACACAAGGAGGTGAAGTGATTTGCAAATCAATCAATTGTTAAGTTTAATCATTCAGTTACATCTTCAGCTTCATCCTCATGACACGAAGTGCATGAGCATGAGGAAATTAACAAACTGTTCTTATCATAGCCTTGCTAAAAAAAATAGACGTCCACCAATTGACTTAGGTGAGATATGGCACTTAACTTAGTGCATTAGGTTCTTCCATATTATTATCGGATCATAATAGGAAGATGGTATAGGATCCCGACAAGGCGCAAAAGGTTGTACCAGATCATGACAGAGCATGGCCATTGGTACCAGATCGCAACATATGCTATTTTGGTACCAAATGCACTTGGTACCGGATTCAGACAGCTGTAGTCTTGGCACGCGGGTACCGGATGGCTGAGCTGGTACAAGAATGCTAAACATCTAGAGGTCAAATATTCACATATGACAAATCGAGCATTAGTACATGAAATATTTAATTCCTTAACTCAATAAACCACAAAATGCATGAATTAACCATACTTTACCTTATGACCTTATTACTGGCAATTGGTAGTGTTCTTGTCATTCACTCAAGCTTTAGGTAGGCCAAAATGGTATAGGTGAAGAGTAAAATAGGGTAATGAGAATGTCAATTTCAGGTCTCAACAAGTGTCAAATTGCAAAAGGGGACTATGATTGGGACAACTCATGTAGGAGAGAGTGCTACTGGTTGACAGTACTGAAATGCAGTGGAGGTTTGAGTACTGTAGAGCTGAATGGGGGGACCCTAGAGTCAAATGTTGGAGGGTGTGACTGGGAGATGCAATTGATATTCAGAGGGAATGATTACATGCCAGTGTCTATGATTGCATGATGACCAAGTACCTGCACATATGAAAACTGAATACTAGACATGAACAATATCTGAAGATGAGGAACATATAACCATTTGTGAAAATAAGCAGGCGTACTTGGGAAATATGTGAGAAAAATGCATCCTCCGAGGCCGAGGATGGATGGTGACCCGGGGTATGTGACTGTGTAGGGGGCAGGATCCTGATCCTATGAGTGAAGATGGATCAAAAAACGGATGACCGGAGCTCCTGTAATTGATCTTGGAAGTTTGGCAAAGGGAGTCACTATATATAGTTGTAGGGCCCACAATGCCACCTCATTTGTACCTACTGTTCTAGTGAGTTTACAAGAGGTTTTAGAGGAGATCTGGAGATTCTGGGAGATCAAGCTAGCTAATTCAGGATCAACGAGTACCAGGTTAGTGGTCGTATCCTCTAACATAATAATTAGGATTTATTTTTGGGCAGGGTCATACGGATGAATGTACTGAGGGACTTTGTGAGTGTGGTCCCCCCAGTGTGCGAGTGATCGAAGGATTCATGTGCATGAGTGTGTAGCTATAAGTGGGACATCCATGCATGGGGGTGCCTAAAGGGGGAAAATAGGCACGCATTGTATGCCTGCCTGTTCGAAGAACAACTATGCATTTGTGCGCGACTGTGTTTCTGACAGTTGTGCTTGTGTGCGCAACTGTGTAGCAGACAGGCATGCCTGTGTGTGACAAGGGTGCATGCATGCACCCCTGTATCTCTGACAGTTGCGCATGAGTGCACAACTGTGGGATGAATAGGCGCCCATATGTGCGCGCCTATGGGGAAAACATCTGCCTACTTGAGGCAAAGCCGAGGGGTGTAAAAACTGATCATTTTGAGACTTTTGGTGTTTTTATGGATGGTGATGTCTGATAAATTACTGTATATGTGGATGAAGGTGACCAGTTGATGATTCCAGTCCACTAGAGGAAGAGAGACTAGGCATGCCTGAGAGAGGCGGTGAGATATGAGGAGCCAAGTGTACGGGGACCTTTGGTAGCCTATGGGTTGCTAAAGTTCTTCGACTATTCACTAGTGTGTGCACAAGAGTATCTACTGTAGTTCCTGATCTTGATGTGGAGCCCTTATCTGTAGTGATTCATGGTGTGAGGTGAGCATCTCACATTCTTTGCAACAGAGGATGTGTATTTTTTGATTGGCCTCCATTTTCAAGGAATCCTGCTACCTCCTGAGCTTGTGTTACCCAGGGATGGACAGTTGGCTGACCTAGCCTGGACATATTGTTCTGGAGAGGACTTCATGTCGGGATTGATAGTGAGGATTGGGGAAATGGACGCCCTTGTGTATCGTTGCATGGCATCGATGATTGTGAGGGTTTATGGTTCTTTAGCTAATCAACAGAGCAATGGTGGTCAAATGAGGATCATGCAGAGGGCAAAGAGTGGTGAGAATTTTTCTTAGCATTTGATGCTACATGACAAGATGGTGGGGAAATTCAATAGGTGTTGAGTTGCAGACTCAGGGGAGTTCATGTTTTGGTCCATATTGGTAGCTTGGTTTTTAGAGAGCGTGCCCATGTTTTGTCCTAGAGTTTTTTTGCATGCGTCAAGTGCGTGAGAGCTGGGATTGAGGCAGTGAGCGATGATATTGGTTCGGCATGAGGGTGGGGAGGGTGGTCATTATTTTACATCTGAGCTTGCAAGAGTTTGGATTCATATTCCATAGATCATACTCTAGTTCCTAGATAGTGGGGTGGATTTTCGAGAGGACCCATAGATGGTGCTACCCTCTGGAGAGGTATTCAATCGTAGAGATATGTTGATGTATGTGATCTTTTGTTTTTAGATGGTATAGCATATGTTTTATGTATGGATGGATTATAATGCTATCATTTGGTTGTTGTGTGTGCAGATGTGGGACCTCGCGGATGAGATATAGAGTTGGTCAGAGTGTCATCGCATCAGGGGCCTATGAGAGCACCATGGAGAGAACCATGGGGAGGGGAGAGATGATGGAGGGATGAGATTGGTGCAAGGCCGACCGATGATCAGAGAGAAAGTAGGAGACACTGATTTGATGATCCTAGTGTAGGGCCTTCACATTCTCCTCCGGTGGGAGCTGGGGGAGAGTTCAAGGATTTTCACAGCCAATTGGAGGTGGTACTACAAGGAATGCCTGAGGGAATGTGGATGTGGATCCAAGATGAAGGAGTCTTGGAGTAGTGTGTGGGCCTTTTGGTGGATTTGTGGACCCTGATGCGTAGAGCAGCTGTAGCTGGGGCAACTATGACTGGTGGCTGCCTCCACGACCTAAGGGACCCCTAGCTAGTGGGGCACCTCCTCCAGAGAAGGGACCAGGTGGTGGAGCCCTAAAGGTGCCATGAGCACCTCTAGTATATGTATTGTTGTATTTATAGAGGCTTGAGAGCCCATTTTGTATAGGGTGATGTGACACCAATTTTGTACTTATAGGGGTGAGGTGATTTACCTGCCTATGGATGTTGGGCATGTTGTACTATTTGTTGTAAACATTGATGGCATATTGATTGATATATATATATATATATATATATGGATATACATTTTGGATCTATATGATGTTCACATGTGATGATGATTTTTGATGTATTTTATGGTGTCTAATTTATATGTTGTAACAAACTCTTGAGGATTTATGTATGTGTAATGGTATCTTGATGTGATAAATGTCAATCCAACACTATGTTAGCCATATTATCTACTATTTGATTGAAATGTCATGGAATATGTGTAAATGTGATTGAATAAAAATGTCGAGATAAAAGTCTAACTTGCAAGTATTTGTGGAAGAGGCAAGGATAGCGAACATGGTACATATTGTTGAGTTGAAGGACCACCAGCTCAAAATCAAATAAGATGATATGGTGATGAATATGGTGGTGAATGGCTTCAGCAAGGAGGCCAATGACGACTGTGTATTCAGCTTGGTTGTTGGTTGTTGAGCCCAAACATATGTCGTTGGAGTGGAGAAATTCATGTGAGGGGGTATAGAGGGCCCAAGCGGTCGAAGCAAGATTCTATGTCCATCGACTAGCTTCATCGACGTAACCAATGTGGTAGGCCAATGGAGGAGGCATATGTCAATAACAAAAATGATAGATTATACAGAGTTAAATCTTTAGCTAATTCAATGTTTATACTACTGAAAACAAATACTAATGTTAATCTACAAAGAGGATGACCTTTGTTGGGCGGTGGGCCCTTGCCGCTTCAACAGGTCATCTATTGAAGTCTACAGGAAGCTTGCTTTTAACACACACATTACTCTCACTCACACTTCAAAACATAAAATCAAAACTCTCTTTAACAATTCAACTCATTCTTAATCATAGATAATCAGAATATGGAGATAAAATAACATTCCATTAATCTTCACTCAAGATATGTTATGTACTATCATACACTTATTACATATTGATGATATGCTAACTCTACTACTCCTCTACCATCCTTGCCATGGCTATTTAATATTCTGAATTGTGAAACACAAGGAGGCGAAGTGATTTGCAAATCAATCAGTTGTTAAGTTTAATCATTTGGTTACATCTTCAGCTTCATCCTCATGACACGAAGTGCATGAGGATGAGGCAATTAACAAACTATTCTTATCATAACCTTGCTAAAACAAATAAATGTCCACCAATTGACTTAGGTGAGATTTGACACTTAACTTAGTGCATTAGGTTCTTCCATATCAGTACCGGATCATAACAGGTAGATGGTACTGGATCATGAAAGGGCGCAAAAGGTGGTATCGAATCATGACAGAGCATGGTCGTTGGTACCAGATCACAACATATGATATTTTGGTACTAGATGCACTTGGTACCGGATTCATAGAACAACAATCTTGGCACGCAGGTACCGGATGGTTGAGATGGTACAAGAACGCTAGACATCTAGAGGTCAAAGATTCACATATGAAAAATCGAGCATTAGTACATGAAATATTTAATTCCTTAACTCAATAAACCACAAAATGCATGAATTAACCATACTTTACCTTATGACCTTATTACTGGCAATTGGTAGCGTTCTTGTCATTTACTCAAGCTTTAGGTAGGCCAAAAATGTATAGGTGAAGAGTAAAATAGGGTAATGAGAATGTCAATTTCAGGTCTCAACATTCCCCCATGCCAAAATCATTGCATGTCCTCATGCAACTGAAAAAAAAGCCAAATTTTTTCAAAACTTAAGACTGTGTTCTTTACTTTGGTGGATCAATGATATTGATGGTTGAAGCCTCTTCTCTTAGCTCCCTTTTAATGACCCTAACGTATTGTAGGAGTCATAATACCTTCTTGATCTTGTTAGAGGTCTCTTCATGGTCATCTTGAATTTGTTGGTTGGTTGCTTTCAACTTCTCATTTTCCTTTTTGATATATCTATCCAAGAGTTGATATTTCTTTACTTCCTATTGGAGTTCCTGATTTTGTTTTTGTAATTCTCCAATCCTTTTCTTAATATGTTCTTTTGTCAAGTTCTTTGTTGATTCTACCATTGTTGGTTGGGTGGACTCCCTTTCCTCGAATTCTTCCCTCATCCCACATAAAGTAATAGTGGCTTGCTCTTCGGTCAGACTAGGGATGTCATCATGGATTGGTAAATCCTTAGAAGGGGAGGTAAGGTCAATTGGATCTTCCTATGTATGAGAACTAACTATTGTTTTTCCATTCTTTGCCATGCTCCTCATAGTTCTTTTACAAGGAGGTACTAGATCAGGGATGCTCACAAGCTTCCTTTTCTTCTTCT
Organism: Picea glauca; assembly: GCA_000966675.3. Taxonomy (NCBI): domain Eukaryota; kingdom Viridiplantae; phylum Streptophyta; class Pinopsida; order Pinales; family Pinaceae; genus Picea; species Picea glauca. Next base: position 29,673 of record JZKD02S0438104.1, read on the forward strand.
CTAATTGTGAAATGGTGACAGGGGTTTGTGCCACAGACTATTTACTTTTAGTTTATGAGCTATGCTTCCTTTTCTTCATCATTTTCTGATGGTCCTCTTTCTCAACTGCCACCATTGAAGTCTCCTCTACTAATTTGTTTTTACCTTTTGATTTAGATCTTTTAGAAGTCTTTTTGACTGTGGAAGATGACCCTGCCTTTTCATGTTGGCTCACTGCCCTAGATGATGGTGGGGTTGTCTTATCCTTCTTGCTCTTTTTCTCTTGGGGTTCCTTACTTTTCTTTGGACCATGCTGGGTTTCTTCCACATATTTGTTTTCTGTGGGAAGGTGTTGTGTGATAAGGGTTTTCCAACTATTCCCTTGTTTCCTAATCTCATTCAAAACTAGCATTTTAATGAGTCCTTGATGGTAGATTATCTAGTCTTCACTATTTTGGAGATGGATTTAACACCTCTTACCATTTTATTCAAACTCATCCATAGAAAATATGGAAAATCGATTTCAGGTCCTCCTTCAAAATGCAATAGGAGCCTCAGGTGATAAATGAAAGTCACGGCATACCTGCCTTCACAGGTGACAAATTGTTGAAGACTGGTAATCATTGGATGGTATTCTTCTTTGATGTAGTTTCTAGGGATCCTCTTCTTCCAGTCAGGGTGCTGATGATTTTCCTTCAAGAATTGTTGGCACATTTCTTTGTTAATTCCTACACCTTTGAAGTATTTATCTCCTTTGCTAGGCAGTCCTGTAACCTCCCTTACGGTTGCTTCATTAATTATCACTTGTAGATTTCCTATAAGTGCCATTTCTCCATCATAAACTTGTATAAATTCCTGAGATATCTTCTCATTCCAGCCTGTAAATTTTTCCAAAAAAGGTATCCACCCCAATCTAGCATATTTTTCTTGACATAATTGGTATTCCTCGATTTCCCTATAAATTTGAAAATCCAATTCGTGTCTAGTAACGACCATCGTTATAAGTTGAGAAAAGGATTAGGTTGTAGCACAAAGGTTTAGTTAATTGATGAAGGGTTTGGTATCAGAAAGGAACAAGCTTAGGACTGGAGAACATCTCACAACAAGGGGAAGTATGGTGATGGTGTTGCAAATGGTAAGTTTAAGTGAGGGTACTGGAAGGAAAAATTATGACCAAATGAAGCTTATCTGGATGGCTACGCCACTAGATAAGCTATTTAATTACTACCCATTACTGTCATGATGAGGATAAGACATCGGGTGTTCAAGGCATCATTTTGAGATAGGTGATTGGATGTTCGCGTGGTGAAAGTAATGTTGGATAGTGGTTCATGGTATAAGATAGGTTCGTGAATTTGCTTGAGGACGAAATATATTCATGGCTTATTATTGCTATGCATGCTTCATATTTTGATATGATTTTTGCCTTTAACCATGTTCAAGAGCTATGAGAGGATTAATTAAGTTTAGGCATATGGGTATGAGGGATAGGCGCAAGGGTTTAATACTAAGGTCATAAGATCTAGCATAGCTTTTCATATTTATTGTAGTTTTATGAGCATAAGAAAATAAATACCATGTTACCTTTGATTTCACCTTTGTATGATTGATACACATAGCATGTGTGACTACTTGTAAATTTTCAGGATTCATCCTTTTAGACTGAAGCTTCTTGAAAACTTGGTACGGGAATGTCCTGTAGTTCTGTTATTCTTTGCTTATCTTCTTTGTATTTGGTTCTGAAGGTGGATTATATGAGTCTGGAAAAGAGTTCTGAAGGGGCTCTTTGACCTTCCCCCCATGATGAAGATGATGTATATCTGTAGGCAAGAAGAGTCAATCATTTTATATCATAAAAGATGATAAGAGCAAAAGAAACCAATCAAATTTTAAAAGTACACCTTATCACTTATCATATGATCTCATGCCAGAAAAAAATGAAATTGCCCTTCTTTTAATAGATTAATGACAGAGGTAGCATTCAAAAGTGAAACAGGGGAATACATATATGTTTGCATCTCATGCCAAAAATGAAATTGCCCTTCTTTTAATGGAGTATTGACAGAGGTGGCATTTAGTAGTGAAACAAGGGAATACATATATGTTTTCTAGAAGAACAGATCCCACCTAACTTGCTTCAAACATTTACTATCATTGGTTGTTATAGATAAATTTCACAATATAAGTAGATTAGACTCCCTAGTTAGGGCTCCACTCTTAAGAAGTTTCCTTCTTAGATAGTGTAGGCTTTAGATGTCAGATCGGTAAGTTGACTTAAGGTGATTCTCAAATGGACATTATGTGGCTGATTAATCTAAAGTTTTGTATCTCATGAAAGTCAATAATGACCTTTACTCTTTTTGTTTTAGATGGCAAAAAGTGGATTTTTCAATCAGACAAGTATAGATGAGACATTTTTCAATCAGAACCCACTGCCAACAAGCCTGTTCAGTACTCCGATGGGGTAGTTGTGATAATTAGTGAGATTTGTCTTCCCCAGGCTGAATGCCCTATTGCCAATAGGCCTGTTCAGTACCCTGATGGGTTTGCCTAGTCATACCACAGACTGGTACCCGCTGCCAGTAGACCTATTCAGTATCCCAGCAGGTTAGTCTCTTAAACCCTTTTTCCATCATAGGCTTCTTGTCCATAATCACCTATTTTGGTTTTTATTAAAGAGTGCTTTGCACAGTGACAGGGGAGGCTCATCTGAAAACCTTTTTACAGGGTGGGATGGTATTGGTTTGGAAGGCATATACTCTTCTTTTGTATGTCTTTTAAATATTTTTCTGAAGGAAAAATAAACTTTTTATGCACATTATTTCTTTAGAGTGATCCAGATGTATAATTTTGTCTGAAGTTGTCCATAAGAGAATGACCTAAAGTTTCCTTGGGGTATTGGTACATCCTCTACCATAAAAATTTTGGTAGTGTGCCCATGGTAGAGATTGTTTATATACTCATATGTTACTCTTGAATAAGATAATCCAATGAATACTAATGAAGTCTAGTTAGGGTGAGATAATTGCTTATAGGCTAGTATATTTTTTCCTTTAAATCATGTTAAAATACTAGGTAAAGGCAACTTCTAGTCTTTAAAGTGGGTTATGGTTCTCATAGGTAAAGATTGTGTCCCTTTTTTTTATTTTTTTTTTAAGCAACAAAACCAAAAGAAATTAAAGTTCTTCTCAACAACAAAACCAAAAGAAATTAAAATAATTCCCTTTAGTTGTCAACAGAAGGGCTTCCATGTGATAGTGCTTTTGGCTTCGTGGTTCCATCTTAAGTGGTTGTTGCATGGCTTCATACTTTAGATGCTTTGTCAATATGTCTTGATAGTACTGTAGAAGGACAGACTCTGGTACCAGACTGGTACTGGACCAGAACATGATTTCTAGTACCGAAACAGAACAGAATATTGTTGATGCCTACAACTGATGTTTAGCAAGTTCATGAAGGATCAAATAGATTATAAAAATTTGATTACAAAAGAAAAGAAAATTTTCTAAAGTAAAACAAAAGGAGGTAAGAGTATTTTGTTACCTTCAGCTTATTAACAAAATTCGATCCACACCTATGTACAAAAAGTTTCAAATAAGCCAATCAATCAATGTGGGTCAGTAGGAGGATCTCCTTCCTTACTGATCATTTGCATGTCTGAATTCTATAATATACGAGTCAGGAATTCTTCTTTTGATAGAGGTTTGTTCTAAACACAGAATCGATGACCATTCATAAGTAGTGGTGTCTGTTGTTCACCAATTGTCTTTATCCTGATTGAACCATTATCGTAGATAGTGTCAATTTCGTAAGGTCTCATCCAATGAGTGGTTAACTTACCTTTGAAGTTCTTGAATCTTTTGTCATACAATAGGGCCCAATCTCCTTGTTGAAATTTTTTATTTTTTAGATACTTGTCATGCCATTTTGTTCTCTTTTCTTGAATGAGGGTAGTCCATTGAAGTGCTTCCTACCTAGTTTCATCCAACTCATTAAGCTGTAAGAGTCTTTGTTGTTGGGCTTCATCCAAGTTCATGCCAACTTGTATTACAGTCCTAAAGATTTTGATATGAAATTCTATAGGGAGAAGCACCTGCTTCCCATACACTAACTCATAGGGTGTATGTCCTGTTGTATTTCTCTAGGTGATTCTATAAGCCCATAAGGCTTCTAATAATCTGTCATCCCAATCCTTATGGTGCATCTATATTGTTTTGGTAAGAATGGACGCAATAACTTTGTTGGTGGATTCTACTTTTCCATTTTCTTATGGATGATAGGGTGTAGATTTCCTGTGTTTGATTTGGTATTGTTCTATAACATATTTGACTAGATGAGAGGTAAATTGAGTTCCCTAATCAGTCACAATTTCTTGTGGTACACCAAATCTAGTAAAGATATCATTAAAAAGGAAATCTACCACTGATTGTTCACTTGCAGTCGGTAAAGCCTTTGCTTCAACCCATTTAGTCACATAGTCAATGCATACAAGTATATACTTTTTCTTTTTAGATGCAGGATTAATGGGCCCTACAAAATCTAATGCCCATTTCTTGAATGGTTCAATGACTACTTGGGCTTGAAGTGGCATTTGGTCTCATGCAGTAGGCTTATCCATTCATTGACATTCATCACAATTGGATACATAGGTTTTAGCATCTCTGAAAATATGGGGCCAGTAGTAACCTGATTGTAGAACTTTGTAAGTAGTCCTTTTTTCTGTGAAGTGTCCTCCATAAGGGCCATCATGGTAGGCTTGTAAAATATCATGATTTCATCTTCCCTTACACATCTCCTGATCACGAAATCTAGTCCTGTTTTGTAGAGGCAATCATCGTTCCACATGTAATTTGCACTTAGTTGAATTACTTTCTGTTTTTCTCTAGGAGACAATTTCTGAGGCATCTTCTCTGTCACAAGATAGTTAGAAACATCTACATACCATGGAGTGAATGTAGAAATAGAAAATAAATTTTCATCAGGAAAGGTATCTTCTACTAGTGCATTATCTCCCAGATGAATCATTCTAGATAAGAAATCAGCCACAAGATTATCTTTACCAGGTGTACCAATAATGTTGATATTAAACTCTTGTAATAATAAGAGCCATCGTGTAACTCTAGGATTTGTTACAAGTTTGTTCATTAAGAATCAGATGGCTGAATGATCAGTGTGTACAAAAGATTGATATCTTGTAATATAGTGTCTAAATTTATTGATAGCATGGACTACAACTAGCAATTCCTTTTCTGTGACCGTATAATTAACCTCGGCTGGAGATAGATTTTTACTGATGAAGTAAATAGCATAGGGCATTTGATTCTCTCTTTGTCCAAGGACTACCCCAAGGGTTGTGTCTGAGGCATCGATACAAATATGAAAAGGAAGATACCAATTTTGTCCTCTTAATATAGGGGTATTTGACAATTTCTTTTTTAGAATTTCAAAAGATATTTGGCATTCATCATCCCACTTAAATTCAGCTTCTTTAGATAATAATTTAAATAAAAGGGTAGCTAGGCTTGTAAAATTCGGAATGAATCTTCTATAGTATCCATCATGTCCTAAAAAGTTGTGGACTTCCTTTTGTCAGGAAGGTATTATGATTTGTGTGATGATATAAATTTTTTCCGGATCAACTCTCATGCAAAAACGGGAAATGTGATGTCCTAAAACAATACCTTCAGTGAGCATCATTTTTTATTTTTCATTACTTAAGGAAAGGTTAGTTTCCTTACACCTAATCAAGACTTTTTCTAAACTAGCCAATGCTTCCTGGAAGTCTTGTCCATGAACTATAAATTCATCCATGTAGACTTCCACATAATCATTGGTCAAGTCATAGAAAATGGCTAGGACAACTCTTTGAAAAGTGGTTGGGGCATTGCAAAGTCCGAAAGGGAGCACCCTAAAATCATATGTGCCCCAAGAGAAGGTGAAAGTGGTCTTCTCCTAGTCTTTGGGTGCTATTTATATCTGGTTGTAACCACTAAACCCATCCAAGAACGAAAAATACTTCTTTCTAGACAGGGTATCCAACACCTGATCAATAAATGGTAAGGGAAAGTAATCCCTATGGGTGGCTTTGTTTAACTCTCGGAAGTCTACACATATCCTCCACTTACCATTTTTCTTGGGAACTA
>JZKD02S0438104.1:35844-62563 GCA_000966675.3 Picea glauca
CATATCCTCCACTTACCATTTTTCTTGGGAACTATGACAAGTGGAGATACCCATTGACTATCTAAAATGGGGTATATGAGATTGGATCGGAGGAGTTTTTGCAATTCCTCTTTTACAATATCTTTAAGGGATAGATTCATCCTTCGTTGAGGCTGTATGATTGGTCTAATTTGATCATTAGTGTAGATATGATGCGTGCATGTGTCAGGGTGAATGCCTTTCATGTATGCATAATCCCATGCAAAGGCATCAAATTGTCTTTGGAGCATTTCAATCACTCGTGTCTTTTGTTCTAGTTCCAAACTAGAGTTGATATACAAAGGTTTTCCTAGGCTAATATCAACAAGTTTAGTAGTTTCTTCCTTATCTAAGGAGGTTGGTGATAAAGTGTATAATTGAGTGATATCAGGGTGCCAAGTTTTTTGAAATTCGGAACTAAAAATATGTGACAATTCTGCAAAAGACCTTGGGTATTCAATGCAATTTGTGTCAGCCAAAAATAAGGTTAAGATTTGTTCATCTGATTGTTCTTGTATTACTCTTACTTGTTCAAGTGTTAATAGAGGTCTGATGCAATCTTCCTCTCCATAAGGGTTTTCTAACCAAATAGGTATTTCCTGTGCCGGTTGGGCAGGAGGGAAAAGGACAATTTTTTGGCTATGTGTTCCATTGGATATAGTCATCTCACCAAACCGATAGCTGATAAAGGCATCTGCTGTGGCCAACCAAGGGTGACCAAGAACCACAGGGTGTCCTGGTTTGGAGGATGATTTAGAATATATGACTAAAAATTCTACTGGATATTCCCAAGAAGCTAGAGTGACTGTGACATCATCTAGACTTCCTATAGGGCTAATGACTGACTTATCTACCAACTCGATCATGGTTTGGGTTGGTCTTAACTAGTTGATTTGGAGATTTTGCATAGTGTCAAAAGGCATTGCATTGATAGCTGCACCCAAATCAATGAGTGTGTTTGGTAGATAAATACCATTAATTTCAACGGTGACAACTAGGTTTCCAGGGTCATTATATTTGTATGGCATTTCAGAAATAAATTCAGATAATTGTCCCACTACCTAAACAAGAGCAGGTTCCTTCTTCTTCCTTCCTGGTTTCTTAATGGAAATATCCCTTATAATTTTGGCGTAAATAGGGATATCCTTAATATCTTGTAGAAGAGGTATTTTTATGCACACAATTTGTAATTCATTTTCTATAACTCTGTGCAAGGGTGGGTCGAGTTTCTTCACTAACAATCTTTCGGGGTAAGGTGGGAGATTAATTTGTTGGGGTACTCGTATAGAATGAGAAGTGATTGGGATAGGAGGAGAGGCATCTTCTTCTATAGGGGTGGTTTGAGTGTTTTCTTCTTGAGAATGATTATTATTTTCTTCCTGAATTATTACCGCAGGATTTGATTGGTTTACAACTTTCCCTGATCGTAGTTGAATTTCATAGGTGGGAAAGGTTTGAACTTCTTGAAAAGGGCTTCATGAAATCCACTGGATGAGATCAAGAACTGATGAGGTGCATGGGCGAAGGTAAAAGGAAGTGAGACTCTATACTTCCCTTGGTTGGGGATATATGTAAAGGATGAGTGGAAGCAACCATGAAACTAAATCTAGCGTCAAGGGGATGACTAGACTCAGGTTAAATTACACCAGAGGCATGACAAAGTGGACAAACTCAGAGATCATATGTATCTGGACCATGGGATACTCTGGTTTGTGGACAAGGTCAAGTAGAGTAGGAGGTAAGGAATGCCCCAACCAAGGGTGGCATGGGTTGTGTTCCCAGAAAAGGAAGGTCACTAAGGGCGACAACAAAAATGACGTAAATGCGGGAAACAAAGGCTTTGTAAAATTACCAAATGAATAAAGAATAAGTGGGGATAAGTGTGCAAGTACAGAAATGGGTGCCCTAGTGTAAGATGGCTTGGCCGGTGAGGGTGCAAGTAGCTTGGTAAATAGGTGGAGGGTGGGAGCCCCATAGGTGGGTTTCTGTATTAGGTAAATGAATGGAGGACAATCTGCAGATGGGAAAACTGATGGTGTATGAGATGGAGGGTTAATGATACTGTGGAGGTGCAGTCCAATGTGAACCATAAGGATATGATCCGAGAGTCTGTTTGGTAAAGCTAGTAAAATGAGGAGAAGGACCATGTGGCTGATTCTAGGGAATGCAAAGACTATTGGGACTCCCATACCTAGGGGATGAAAACAACATGAGTGTTGTTGTGCTACTTATATGTCTAATATAATGCACTCATTAATTATCAATATGGGATTCCTAATCAACAAAGTTACAAGACACCAGTAAGAAAGGTAATTTCTAATGTCACAAGTATAGAATCAAACTAGATTATGTCTGCAGGAAACAAATCAAAATAACAAACTACAATGCACTTTGGTTGTCTTTCACAGAGAGGCTATCTATTCCATTATGGCACATGCAAGTATGAGATGGAATTTGTTTGATAGAACAACTCTGATGTCTGACCCATAAAACTAATTATGCAATCCAAACTTTCTGAAAGGAAATCACACATCAACAAGCATAGCATGGGTAGTTCAATAGTCAATATGTTGGTTTTGCTGTGGTTCCCAATGAACTTCACTAGTTCTTATCCAAGTAGTTTTGACTATTGCTGCCAACATCTATGATCACTCAAGAAAATCAAATTCATGAGAACAGAAACATGGCATATGAAAAAACAAAGCAATTGAAGATCTCTAAGAAATTATAGAATGGAAACCTTAATCTAATATATTATCTAACAGAGTTAAAGCTTTAGCTAATTCAAGGTTTATACTATTGAAAACAAATACTAATGCTAATCTACAAAGAGGCTAACCTTTGTTGGGCGGTGGGCCCTTGCCACTTCAACAGGTGGGTTACTAAATTCTACATGAAGCTTTTTTTTAACACACACATTACTCTCACTCACAATTCAAAACATAAAATCAAAACTCTCTTTAACAATTCAACTCATTCTTAATCATAGATAATCAGAATATGGAGATAAAATAACATTCCATTAATCTTCACTCAAGATATGTTTTGTACTATCATATGCTACTTACATATTGATGATATGCTAACTCTGCTACTCTTCTACCATCCTTGCCACAACTATTTAATAGTCTGAATCGTGAAACACAAGGAGGTGAAGTGATTTGCAAATCAACCAGTTGTTAAGTTTAATCATTTGGTTACATCTGCAGCTTCATCCTCATGACGCAAAGTGCATGAGGATGAGGCAATTAACAAACTGTTCTTATCATAGCCTTGCTAAAACAAATAGACATCCAAAAATTGACTTAGGCGAGATCTGCCACTTAACTTAGTTCATTAGGTTCTTCCATATTAGTACCGGATCGTAACAGGTAGATGGTACCGGATCACAACAGGGCACAAAAGGTGGTACCAGATCATGACAGAGCGTGGTCGTTGGTACCGGATTGCAACAGATGCTATTTTGGTACCAGATGCGCTTGGTACAAATATTTGTACAACAATAGTCTTGGCACGCGGGTACCAAATGGCTGAGCTAGTACAAGAACGCTAGACATCTAGAGGCCAAATATTCACACATGACAAATCGAGCATTAGTACATGAAATATTTAATTTCTTAACTCAATAAACCACAAAATGCATGAATTAACCATACTTTACCTTATGACCTTATTACTGGCAATTGGTAGCGTTCTTGTCATTCACTCAAGCTTTAGGTAGGCCAAAAAGGTATAGGTCAAGAGTAAAATAGGGTAATGAGAATGTCAATTTCAGGTCTCAACAAGTGTCAAATTGCAAAAGGGGACTATGATTGGGACAACTCATGTAGGAGAGAGTGCTACTGGTTGACAGTACTGAAATGCAGTGGAGGTTTGAGTACTACAGAGCTGGATGGGGGGACCCTAGAGGCAAATGTTGGAGGGTGTGACTGGGAGATGCAATTGATATTCAGAGGGAATGATTACATGCCAGTGTCTATGATTGCATGATGACCAAGTACCTGCACATATGAAAACTGAATACCCAACGTGAACAATATCTTAAGATAAAGAACATGTAACCATTTGTGAATATAAGCAGGTGTACCTGGGAAAGATGTGAGAAAAATGCATCCTTCGGGGCTGAGGATGGATGGTGACCCAAGGGATGTGACTGTGTAGGGGGTGGGATCCTGATCTTGTGGCTGAAGATGGATCAGAAAATGGATGATCAGAGCTCCTGTAATTGATCCTGGAAGTTTGGCAAAGGGGACTATATATAGTTGTAGGGCCCACAATGCCACCTCATTTGTACCTACTGTTCTAGTGAGTTTACAAGAGGTTTCAGAGGATATTTGGGGATTCTAGGAGATCGAGCTAGCTAATTCAGGATCAATGAGTGCCAGGTTAGTGGTTGTATCCTCCGACATAATAATTAGGATTTATTTTTTGGGCAGGGTCGTACGGATGAATGTACGAAGGGATTTTATGAGTGTGGTCCCCCCAGTGTGCGAGCGATCGAAGGATTCATGCGCATGAGTGCGTGGATGTAAGTGGGACATCTGTGCATGGGGGTGCCCAAAGGGGGGAAATAGGCACACATTGGAAGCATGCCTATTCGAAGAACAATTGCGCATTTGTGCGCAGCTGTGTTTTTGACAGTTGCACATGTGTGCGCAACTATGTAGCAGATATGTGTGCCTGTGTGTGTGACAGCGGCACATGCATGCAACCCTGTATCTTCGACATTTGTGCATGAGTGCACAACTATGGGATGAACAAGCGCGCATATCTGCATGCCTGTGGGGAAAACATCTGCGTACTTGAGGCAAAGTCGAGGGGTGTAAAAACTGATCTTTTTGAGACTTTTGGTGTTTTTATGGACTGTGATGTCTGATCAATTACTGTATATGCGGATGAAGGTGACCAGTTGGCGATTCCATTCCACTGGAGGGAGATAGGCTGGGTGTGCCCGAGAGAGGTGGTGAGAGATGAGGAGCTAGGTGTACGGGGACCTTTGGCAGCCTATGGGTTGCTAAAGTTCTTTGATTGTTCACTAGTGTGTGCACAAGAGTATCTACTACAGTTCCTGATCTTGATATGGAGCCCTGATTTGTAGTGATTCATGGTGCGAGGTGAGAATATCGCATTCTTTGGGACAGAGGATGTGTATTTTTTGACTAAGCTCACTTTTCAAGGAATCTTGTTACCTCCTGAGCCCGTGTTACCTGGGGATGGATAGTTGGCTGACCTAGCCTAGACATATTGTTCTGGAAAGGACTTCATGTCGGGATCGATAGTGAGGATTGGGGTGATGGATGCCCTTGTGTATCGTTGCATGGAATCGATGATTGTGAGGGTTTATGGTTCTTTATCTAATCAGCGGATCAATGGTGGTCAACTGAGGATCATGCAAAGGGCAAAGAGTGGTGATAATTTTGCCTGGGGTTTGATGCTACATGCCAAGATGGTGGGGAAATTCAATAGGTGTTGAGTTGCAGACTCAGGGGAGTTCACCTTTCAGTCCATATTGGTAGCTTGGTTTTTAGAGAGCGTGCCCATGTTGTGTCCTAGAGTTTTTTTGGACACACCGAGTGCACGAGAGACGGGATTGAGGTGGTGGGCGACGATATTGGTTCGGCACGGGGTTGGGGAGGGTGGCCATTATTTTACATCTAAGCTTGCATGAGTGTGGATTCGTATGCCACAGATCATAATCTAGTTCCTAGATAGTGGGGTGGATTTTCGAGAGGACCCAGAGATGGTGCTACCCCCTAGAGAGGTATTCAACCATAGAGGTATGTTGATGTATGTGATCTTTTGTTTTTAGATAGTATAGCATATGTTTTATGTATGGATGGATTATAATGCTATCATTTGGTTGTTGTGTGTGCAGATGTGGGACCTCGCAGACGAGATATAGAATTGGTCAGAGTGTCAGCGCATCAGGGGCCTATGAGAGCACCATGGAGAGAGCCACGGGGAGGGGAGAGACAATGGTGGGATGATATTGGTACGAGGCTGACCGATGATCAAAGAGCAGGTAGGAGACGTTGATTTGATGACCCTGGTGTAGGGCCTTCACATGCTCCTCCGGTGGGGGCTGGGGGAGAGTTCGAGGATTTTCACAGCCAATTGGAGGCAGTACTACAGGGAGTGCTTGAGGGAATGTGGATGTGGATTGAAGATGAAGGAGTCTTGGAGTAGTGTGTGGGCCTTTTGGCGGAGTTGTGGACCTTGATGTGAAAAGCAGTTGTAGCTGGGGTGACTATGATTGGTGGCTACCCCCAGGACCTAAGGGACCCCTAGCTAGTGGGGCACCTCCTCCAGAGAAGGGACCAGGTGGTGGATCCCTAAAGGTGCCATGAGTGCCTCTAGTATATGTATTTTTGTATTTATAGAGGCTTGAGAGCCTATTTTGTATAGGGTGATGTGACACCAATTTTGTACTTATAGGGGTGAGGTGATTTAACTGCCTATGGATGTTGGGCATGTTGTACTATTTGTTGTAAACATTGATGGCATATTGATTGATATATATATATATATATATATATATATATATATATATATATTTATATATATATATATATATATATATACATATATATATATGGATATACATTTTGGATCTATATGATGTTCACATGTGATGATGATTTTTGATGTATTTTATGGTGTCTAATTTATATGTTGTGACAAACTCTTGAGGATTTATGTATGTGTAATGGTATGTTGATGTGATAAATGTCATTCCAACACTAGGTTAGCCGTATTATCTACTATTTGATTGAACTGTCATGTAATATGTGTAAATGTGATTGAATAAAAATGTTGAGATAAAAGTCTAACTTGCAAGTATTTGTGGAAGAGGCAAGGATCGCGAACACGGTACATATTGTTGAGTTGAAGGACCACGAGATGGAAATTGAATAAGACAATATGGTGATGAATATGGCAGTGACTGGCTTCATCAAAGAGGCCAATTATGACTGTGTATTCAGCTTGGTTGTTGGTTTTTGAGCCCAAACATATGTCATCGGAGTGGAGAAATTCATGTGAGGGGGTATAGAGGACCCAATCGATCGAAGTGAGATTCTATGTCCATCGGCTAGCTTCATCGGTGTAACCGATGTGGTAGGCCAATGGAGGAGGCATCTTTCAATAAAAAAAAATGATAGATTATATGTAAGGCATGGAGAGGAAGGAAGAAGACTAAACACTCTACGAAATGTGTACAAAAAAGAAAAATCCTAACGTAGAAGGGCTACGCTTAGGCGTAAAATTTCTTTAAGTACAACCCATTGACGGGTTCTTTGAGAGGGTGGCCTTCGGGAGAAGCCAAGATGTATGCACTTTTAGTGAGGAAAATTTGGATGATGTAAGGTCCATGCCATAATGACTCGAATTTTCCATGGCCAAGGGTATCGTGAGCGATATTGTAAGCAAGGACAAGGTCACCTTCGTTGACTGAGAGAAGGTTGACATGTTGATCGAAGGTGGCCTTTGATAATTTTTTGGCTGCTTCGTTGTTCTGTAATGAAGACTGATGGTCTTCATCCATCAATTCTAAGTTCAGTAAGAGATGCTCCATTGGATTAGTGTCGGGTAATAGCTCAATAGCGGTGCGTAAGATGGGAATTTCGCACTCGATGGGGATAGTGGCCTCAACCCTATGGCCAAGATGAAACATTGTAAATCCAGTGGTAGTTTTAACTGTTGTGTGATAAGCTCACAATGTGGAAAACAACATATGATTCCAATTGGTATTATGTTTGTTAACCGTGTGCTGCAACATTGTTTTGAGGACCTTGTTGACCACCTCTACCTATCTGTTGGACTGAGGGTAGTATGGGGAGGCGAACTCATGGGAGAATCCTAACCTGGAGGATATTTCGACAAAAATATCATTCTCGAAGTGTTTCCCGTGATTGGAGACTAACTGTAGTGGGACTCCAAAGAGGGAGATAGCGTGATTAAAGAAAACACGTGTTGTGGTGTCAGCGGTGTTGTTAAAGGTGGGCATAGCTTCTGCCCACTTGGTGAAGTAATCGACTGCCATGATAATGTACTTGTGTCCATTGCTCGATGGAGGGTTACAAGTAATGAAGTCAATGGCCCATTTGCAAAAGGGTCTGGAGGTGATGACTGGGTGTAAAAGAGCAGGTGGCACTCAAGATTTGTGGGCATAAAGTTATAATTTGTCACAACGTTTCACGGCGTGGATACAATTGTGAAATAATATGGGCCAGAAGTAGCCTGCTCAAATGATTTTCTGGGCGGTGGACATCCCTGAGAGGTGGCCTCTGCAAGAACCATTGTGGAAATCATGGAGAACTCTATTAGCTTCATCAATGGTCAAACATTGATGAAGAATGGTGTCGACCCCTCATCGATATAATATTTCACCAATAAGTAGATATCGATGGGTTTGATGGTGAATACGCTGATGATCGTCCCTGGAGAGGTGGGGTCCAAACTTCTATGTTTGGAGGTAGACAAGGAGATCATCATACCATGGATCATCCGAGGGGATGTAGAAGAGGTGTTCATCGGGGAAGTTGGTATTGATGGGTGAAATAGTAGTCTCTGAAGGAAAGGTCGTAATGAGTTCAGCGAGGATGAGGAATTTCTTGCTCTTGGGTGTTGAAAATTAGAGGTCGTACTCCTGAAGGATGATGATCCATCAGGAAAATTTTCCATTAGTTTTTTGGTGATTTATCAAGTATTGCATGGGGTTGGAATCTGCTATGAATTTGGTAGTGCGAAGTAGGATGTAATGGCGCAGTTTCTGGACTGCGAGGACAACTGCAAGGGCGATTTTTTCTTCATGATTTTACTTCAAGGGTGGCCCTGAAAGATTTTTACTAATATAGTAAATGACATGCTCATGGTCGTCATCTCCTAATTGGATGAGAACTCCTGCTATTGATATGGTTGAGGCCGATAAGTAGAGGATATAGTCACACTCATAGTCGGGTGGACTAATCAGTGGGGTGTTGGAGAGTGTCTCTTTTAAATCATCAAAATCGATTTGGGCATGTTCATCCCATTGGAATGGAATATCGTGAAACTATAAGCGAAGGAAACCATGTCCATGAGTGGAATAATTGGGGACAAAGTAGCGTAGAAAGTTATATTTTCCCTGTAGGCTTTGGAGTTGGTGTAAATTCCAAGGTGGTGGAATTTCAGTGATGGCTTGGACCTTAAGGGGATCGATAGTGATGCCGCATTGGGAAATGATGAACCCAATGAGGCATCCGGATGTGACACAAAATACACACTTGAGGGGGTTCAAGCGTATATTGTAATGACGACACCTGTGAAATATGATGCGTAAGTCATCTAGATGTTGAGTGAGTTTCCTGGATTGAGCGGTGAGATCATCCAAGTAGGCAAGGATGATTTGAGCCAGATCATGAAAAACATATTTCATGGCCCATTGGAATGTTGCACTGGCATTCTTGAGGCCAAAAGGCATGAAATGATCTGCGAAAGTACCCCATGGGGTAGTGAATGTGGTTTTGTATTGATTGGTTGGGTGAATCTAGATTTGGTTGTAGCCAGAGAAACCCTCCATGAAGGAAAAATCCTCATGGCCTGCATAATCATTGATAATTTGGTGATAAAAGGAGTGGGAAAATTGTCTTTGGGACAAGCGTGATTGAGATCATGAAAGTTAGTGCAGATGTGAATAGTGCCCTATTTTTTGTTGACAGGGATGGCGTAGGAGACCCATGACATATATGTGATGGGGTATATGAACCTTGCAGCACAAAATTTGTCAATCTCATTTTTTATAGATGCTACTTTGGATGGGTGTAAATTGCATTAATTTTGTCGTACAGGGGTAATATCATGCCAATTGTCTATACGATGTTTGATAATAGAGAGATTGAGCTTGGGCATCTTTGTGTATGACCAGGCAAAAATGTCATGGTATTTCTGGAAGAGAGATTTATAGGCTATGATTTCTTCAGGAGAGCATGTGGTGCCAATGGTGATTTCCTCTATGATTCCAGGTTTGATGGAAATATCAATTTTGATGGTGGGGGAAATGTTGGCCAAGTTTCCTTCTTCAAAAGCATCGGGGGTAGGGATAGGGTTATTGAACCAATCTATATGCCCTGATGGGAGAAAATATTTGGTTTCGATTGTGTATACATATTTTTGGTTAGGAGGCATAAAGGATTCCTGGGAAATAAAGAGCACTCTGTGATGGAGTGGATCCCATGGGTAATCGAGGTAGTTAATTCCTCAAGGATGTCTTCTTCACAGTAGAACTGTCAAGAATATAGGGTATCTAGGAGAGTAACATTGGTGAATGTCACTATGTGGTTGTCTTCTGGTGGTGAAGAGGGAGGGGGGATGACACAAGGGGGTTTCGATGGTTCGCTCGACATAAACCAAATATTGACATACTTTGGGTTGAAAATGGTAGTCGGGCCTAAACTTTTTGTGGGGAAATGAATTGGAGAATTGGGGGGATTTGGGGGAAAATCCTCATATAAACTATCTAGCAACCATGGAGGAGTAGGGAGTGCCTCAGGCTTAGGAGATATGGTATGAACGACATTAGTGGATAGAGTAGGGGTAATCACTGGTACCTCTGGCAGTGATGGGGCCATAGGATTTTGAATAAGGGCCATTTGGCGGCGCCTGTATTCAATGATCAGAGGACATTGGTATGTGAAATGATTAAGTGATTCGTAGAGAGAGAAATGGAATCTCATATGTTCATTGAATGAGGTCGTGACATAGTGGATGTCAGTGACATGTGTTTGAGCTGACATGGAAGGGGAGGGTTCTTGCTGAAATATCTAGCATACTTCCGTTAGTGTTTCATGGAATTGAGGTAGTGCGGGGAAATGGTGGGTGTAATGGCCATATTCTAAATAGATGGCACATGTGAATTTGGTTTGCAGCCCTTTGCTACTTGTAGTAGGGGATGTAGTGGGAGTATTAGGTGAACTGGATGAAGCGAAGAGTGGTGTCATTGCTTGAGGGAGTTGAATTAAGTTGCGTAGCTCGGGGAGAGACAAACATTTATTGGTGGGGTGTCCATATTTCTCACATAGAGTGTAAGGAGGTTGTATTCAAGGAGGAAGGGGAGTGGTGGGCTCTTTCTTCCTCCATCTACCCCTAGTTGTAGCAGTGGTGCTCGTAAGTGTGGGTGAGGGTGGTGTGGTTGGAGTAAGTATTGGAATATGCATCGGGATTCCTTCTATTTGAGGAGGGAGGGATGGTTGAGGGACCATCACAGATGGATGTAGATACCATATTAGAATTTCCAGCACCATATTGGGAAGGGTAAGCGTTGCGGCTACTTGGAAAGCTTGAATGCCTGGTGGGGGGTAAAAGAAGGGGATTTGAGTAAAGGCTTGGGGGATTGTCTCCCAAATTGTGATGTAGCCCTGGGGGAGGGTGAAATCAGGAATGAGTGGAGCTAAAGGTTTCTCAGGGTATTCCTGAGGAAGGAACTCTACAACTAGTGGGACGTCAGATAGTAAGGAAGCCTCAGTGGGAGGAAGGGTATCTCCAATTTCAATTCCATTGGATGAGATGAAAAATACTTGTGCGGAGGGATGTATGAGCGGTGATGCTCCATGGTATGTCCCTAGCAAGGATGGGTCTTTGAAAATGTTGGGGCCCATATCAATGAGTCGGTAGGCACCAGGATTAGTGTGGAAAAAATGTAGGATATTATCGATGTTAGAGGAAGGGTTGGGCTCGTAGTGTGAAAATTGATAGATGGTGATGGTATTCCCATTGTGGGGGAACCTCATAGATCGAAACACAAAATAAGAGACTTCCTTCAGAGCATACATGTAGCTCCGTCCAAACAAGATATTGTAATCAAGCAAAGTGTTGATAACTTCAATGTCAATGAGGATAGTCTGGCCCTTGAGTTCAACAGGGACATTTTGAAAGAGACCTTCTGGAGAGGATGGTCATCCATCATAAGCTCATAGAATGATGGCGGATGGTATGAGCTCAGGGGAGCCAAGTTTTTGCCAAATGGTTTTGGACATGATGCATGTGGATGCACCTTCATCAATGATGCAACGATGAACTGTGATGTTCCAGATTTTAACCGGTATTTGGAAAGCTACCAGAGCAGGGAGACGGGGTTCCCCACTATCAAGATCAAAGGTGATGAGTCGAGTATCAACAGGGTCGACTTCCCCCATGGTGGAAATTAATGAATTTCATTGAGTAGTAAAAGTTTGAAGGACTTCTAAAACTGACACGGAAACAGGATATTGTGCCAAGTCATCGACCAGACTATAATTTTGTGATTCCCTAGCCCGAGGGTTGTTGACACTCTGTCACAATGGGATGCAAGGAATATGAAGGGGTTCTTTAGTATTAGGGCATGGAATTATCAAAGGTGGTCCAATTGTGACCGAGGATGCTTCTGAGGTAGTGGGAGTAGAGTCAGAGGGTGCGTTGTATTGATGACTGGGCATCTATAGAAGAACTTCTTCCTCGCTAGTGAGGAGGATAGTGTGATCTACAGGAGTGTCAAGGTTTGGATACTGTCCCATCTGTGGTGGGGCAGGATGCATCTCATGTTAGGTGTTCATCACCCCTTGGTGTGGAATGGGGTTTTATAGCATGGTTGGGGGTGGTTGTTGAACATATTGTTGTGGGGCTTGTTGAGGGGTAGGAGGTGCTAGGGGATGTGGTCCATTTATGGATTCTTTCATCCATTTAAAGTCAGTGATTTGAGGGCAATGGTGAGTATAATGGCCATACTCACTGCAAAGGGCACAAGGGAAGTTTTTCTGAATATTGTTGTTATTCTTCCCTTGGCATTTTTTTTTATTTCCCTCTTGGGGGTTTTGGTTCCCCTGATTCTGGTTTCCCTCGGAAGGTTGGTTCTATTGGGAGTGATTCCCTCCTGGTCCTGGATTATTACTGTTTCATTTTTTTCCTTTCTTTTGGGCATTGTTCGAATGATGGGTCAGATTTTCCATATTCAGTTGTTCAAAATTTTGATATTGTTGAATGGGAGAGGGTTGAACAAAGCTAACCCCAGTGTGTGGGTGTCCTTATGGTGGAGCGATGGGCTATGGAGGGTTAGGAAATGGAAAGTACGGATTATTGTGTTGCAACGATCCGTAGGGTACATAGGAAGGCATAGTTCTCTCACTAGTACTCAAGGTGTAAGCCAAGGTAGAGGGGTGACCAGAACTTGGTAGAGCAGTCGGGCGCATTATGGGTGTCAGTGGGGGTCCACTTATGGGTGGAGGAAGGGAAACAAGGTATGGTTGTTGATAAGGGGGAGGAGGATAATAAGGGGGTCCTCCATATACTATTGGATATTGAGGTGTACCATACATAGGTGGTTGTGGATTGTCGTGTGTGGTGGTACCAATCAAACCATATGCTAAGTGGGACATCTCAGGCTTGTCCTGGCCAAATGGTACAGGTCTTGGGAACTTAGGTAGTATTATGTATAAGTATCCAAACTCTGAATAGATGATTCCATATTATTGAGGCTTTTTTATGGGTTCTTCTTCAGAATGGGGGAAGGTGGAAGCCATATCTTTGCCGAGGAGGGAGACATGTGATATGAGAAAGCAATCAAGGCATTGTTGTTTGGTGGTTTCTTCTTTGCATAAACTACATCATCGACACCATTCGTGAATGTGGTCAGTGGTATGTGTGGCTGAGGTTTGTTTAAAATCAAAGAGTAGTTCAAGACCATTTTCATGGAGAATTGGTGATTGAAAGAAGGTAAAAACAAAATTGGTCAAAGATTCAAAATTCGCATGGGACCGTGATTTTTTGTCTACATACCACTTGGTTGATGGGAAAGTGAGTGTGCATTGAATAAACTTAATCGGATGGAGTCGTCCATGATGTTGCTGGAAGAGAACCATAAGTGGAAGGTCGTGACATCGTTAGCAGGGTCATTTCCTACCTTTCCTTCAAACTTGGGGATGTTGGAAGGTAGTTTGGTGGGCATTGCAGGCCATGTGGTGTCATGAAATATAGGATCATTGGTGATATTACTCAGATCCAAGATGTTGAGAGAAGCCAAGTATGGAATCTGGAGTGGTGGTGGATGGATATTTCAAGCCATTGTGGGAGTGGTGTGTGTACCTGACCTGTGAGGGGGTTAGGTGGGGTTGTACTTCCTTCTTGGGAAGATGTTTTCCCCCCTCTTTTGTGCAAAGGAGAGCCAGTGGAAAACTGACCTTCGGAAGTGGACCCAAGCAAAGTGGAACCAAGAAAATTTGATCCCAAGATAGTAGCACTCACAGGGGTGTGAGACGGTTGAGCCAATGAGTTGGCAAGACTAGGAACTCCTCTTCAAATGGGAGGGATATTTCCCAAGTGTATGGAATGGCGGGGGTTTTGTGGGTCCCCTATGATGTCCGACTAGCAAAATGAATGTGTGAAACTAGTGATGAGAGTAATAAATGAACAAGATACTTTGTATTACTTGGACCTTCGCAATATATTTCACAATCGTTTTGTAATCACAAGAGAATCATACATAAATCAATTGAAAAAGAAGAATAAATGTGGATAGGGGGATTTTGTCCACATGGGAGAACAAAGAAAACAATTCTCATGTCCTAAAAGATGTAACATCCTTCCTCCCAAATAGCATTGGACCTTCCAATAGCACTCAACAGTGGGGTGTGAAGCCACAGGGAGAGGAACTAGTGAAGGATGAAATAATCAATTATAATGAGGGGCATATGGTGCATATTCTGAAAGAGATGGCGATATTTCCCAATAGCCACAAAAAATCCGATCAAGGTGTAATTTCATCCCACAATTTCCACTTGGGTAGATCTCCTAAAATTTGGTCACTAGATACTTTAGTCAAAGTGCAACATTTAGATTTTCAGCCTCAGAAATGGGTCATGGGTTGGATATCGTCCAAGAGGTGGGTGCCTCAAGGGGGGATGCATAGAACAACCGGACCTTGGCCTTCAACCCTTCACGGGTATCTCCCTGACTTATGGTGTTAGAAACACTTGACTTGGAGGATTTAAAGTTCCCTATTTGACAACTTCTAATGTTTTGAAGATGTGAGAACCAAATAACAGGGAGTTATTTGGATGCCTATCCCCAAGATCCCACCTAGACTAAACATTTTCTTTTGACACCTCCTGTGGAGGAAAAATTAGCAAGTTTTTAGAAAAAATTTAGACGTGGTTGTTTGAGAGACCGGGGGTGTGAACTAATCTCGTTTAAATTAAGTGGGAGTGGATAGTCTCATCAAGAAAAGGGTGGGGCATTTCATAATCCCTTTGGAGGAAACTTACTTGAACCTCCACGATTCTAGATGAAACCATATGAGTGAGTAGTGACTTTGTGTGTGAACAAGTGAAAGTGTGCCAAATTTTTAATAAGTTAGGTGTCACCTTGCAACATGTGGACTTCGTGTGGTCCTTACAAGTCTTGATTACCTAATTTAATAGATGCCATTGGTACAAACTTGCAGAATTTTAAAGTCCCTATAGAACTAGCATGTAGACATATGGGTCCTTACCAATCCTTTAACTCCCTAGTGTGATTTAATATAAGAAATCTTTAAAAGACTATCCTAGATTGTGGGCATGTGGACATGTATGGTCTTGTTACAAAACCTTTAAACTCCCCTAGTGATGTAATCTAAGAAAGTAGATTCAAAACTATCTTATATTTGTAGCATGTGGCCATGTATGGGCCCTTACAAATTTAAGATGTGTTTGAAAAAAAAACTAAGAGGAGTCTCGAGGGGGTTGTTGTCCTCTCCTAAATATTTTGTCTTTAAGGGAGATGAAATCTTCCCTCAATCATTTTTTTGATTCTCAATATCACTCTATGGAACGAGAGAAGAGCATACTCAATGATTGATGTTCAATTTTGGGTCCCAATGCAAGTGGTTATATATGTGATATAGAATGATTCCAAGTTAACTTTAATCAAATAAATCCATCCATGTGGCAAAATGAAAGCAAAAAAAGGATAAATATAGATTTTAACCCCCTAAGTGCCTATGTTTTGACTATCCCTTCATGTGGAGAGGGAATCTAAGTGTGGTGCATATTACAATTTGCATAGAATCAAGTTTAATTAGGCTATGGGCCTTCAATATATCAAAAAAACCCTTACAATGTTTGAATTTATGAACAAATGCGTGGGTCGCAGAGTAGACAGAGGCACAAGTGGCACCAATGCGCAAACTGGAAACAAACTGTTGGTGCAGGTGCATAGAAGGCATTGAGGAACAAGGTTATCATGGTGCACATGCTTGGAAGGCGTGACTGTGGGATAGAAACCCTGTGCGCTTTCTGTTACACAACGGGGAAGAACATTTCGGATGAAATTCTCTTATCTCAGCTATGAATTTAACTTTTTGTAGGCAAGCTCAGGCCAGTTATGGTTCCTGGGAGTTAAATGAACCAAAAACAAGTGCCCAAACAACCCAAATGGGGAGGAAATTGATACCTATCCCTAGTGGAGTCGTCAATCTGTTGTATCATTTTTGTCACCTAAATGAGCAAAAGAAGGACACTTGCAAGTCCAGTTGGGTTAGCTAGACATGACATAAATGAGTGTGAGTTAGAAACATCAAGCACAATAAGAAAACAAACAACTAATTTAAAACAATTAAAGAAACTAAACTAATGTGCATAAGAAAAATAGAACAAAAGAAAGATTGATATTCATGCCACCAATGGATAGATTGTATTAGTGGGAAAACACCAAAGATAAAGGGAGACTTATGGGTCCCTTCTTCCTCCAAGGGAGGGCTATTGAACCCCCAATGATTGATCTCTTCTTACAAATAGCAAACTAAAAGGAAATGGTGAAGAAATCCAAAGCTCATTCACTCAAGTGGTGATGTGAATGGCCCAATGAAATGATCTTTATATGCTCCAATGAGGAAAGAGGTTCCTTGCAGGAGAATAGAGGCAACATAAAAATACAAATAGATTCTTGGAAATATAGTGCACCCATGGCCTCTTTTTATAGCAAAGTTTTGAGTCATTATCCAACCGGTCTTTACTCTGAACAAGGGGCCCTTTAGGGCACCTCTAGGTCTTTGACCATCTCCCCACTCAGATTCAGCTCAGATTTGGGGGTCAAATTGACTTGGGAGTTGAAACAGAAGTGGGTGTGAGGATGAACAGAACCATTAATTCAACGTTCTGAAGTGTGCATGGATTTTTGCGTCCACAGTCACGCATCGGGCGCATGTGCATTTTTTTGGCGTTTTTGACTGGTGCATGTGCGCATGCTTCCTTTGCATTCTGAGTGCATGTTGATTTTATAACCAGTTGTATATATTTTTGCCCTTTGGAAATGAATTTTTTGGGCCATGGATGAACTAATAGGTGTTCGGAGATGCTGGATTCTTGTAACCATTTGTGGACGAAATTTCAGTGATAACAATAAGTCCATTGAATTTCGTTGAATTATCTAGCCTTTAATTCAAATTTCTTATCTTAGAGTTATTTGTCTACTCTTGCATATATATTGTTGGAATATCACATGATTATGATCTCCCTGGTTGATAATTTAAAGTAAAGAAATTTAAGAAATTGAATTGCTTGACACTTTTGGCATTGTTTCGAAGGAGATGCTAAAGGAATAGGCATTGGTGAAAAAAATTGATTCCTTTCATTTAAATTTTATGGATGGAAAAGGGAAAGCTACTCATGTTAATAGATAACTTGGTGACAATAGGGTCTTAGTAGCATGAGGCATCCAAGTGCATGCTTTTCTTTGAAAATTGTTTTGTAGAAGTTGTATCTTTTTTAAAAAGACTCTCCCTTTTCACTAATCCATGTGCAAGATAGGGATTATCCTCCATCCGTGAGAATTTAAGAGTGCTCAATATTTTTTGAGTGAAGAATAATGTTACTCTGAAGAAATTTCTCGACTCCTAGAAGTAGCCAACATCTCTATCTCTCATGAAGAGAAAAACTTGATAACAGTCAACAACATACCTGCACTCGAATAATTAATAGAAGACCAAGAAGAAGACCGAGAATAAAACAAACAGACATGGACAATGTTTGATGGAGAACATGCATTGGAAACTAAGATTGAAGAGTTTCTTGCAAGTTGGCTCCCATATCCTTTATGTGTCCAAGACACAAATCAACAGAGAATATAATATTTGCATGGCATGAAAAATGGAGACATGCAAAGCAGTGGTAATGAAGAAGAGAACTAAGGGAACATTGACTACAGTTAAGAATGGTTCCAAATAGTCATCCAGCCAAAGCACCAATTCCTTCTTCAACACCTCTTAGCACCAAATCAAACAGGTTAGGTGGTTCCTCATATCCATACATCCATCAAGGTATATTTTCTATACTTGGATATAAGTATATTCCTAATCTTGTTGCACACATGGTTTAATTGGAAGTAATCGTATACCTGAGAAGAGGTTTTCCTTTTCCATATAGGATAGGGTAATGAATAAATTTTAGTAAATGTTGCATGTAATTGTTAGCTCAACAAATTAGTCTTAGCATTAAGAAGGGATCCTCAAGTTGGGTGTACTCATCAGATTTCATGCAATAAATACCTCCTTCACAAGTTGTTCCTCTGGAAGAAAGAAAGGAAAGCATGCAGGATGTTTTGTGGTCTCTTTTATATGGATCTCATGGCGATGTTGATCTCAGGATTAGGGATGCCGAGGATATCAGAAGGATGACCAAGAATTTTTTTAAAAGTAGATCTTATTTCACTACAGTAGGTGTAATTGTTCCCCTTGTATCCCTGTTCAAATCTTCCAATTTAGAGGCCAAGGAAGTTGTTGTGTTGGCTCTTCTCAACCTTGCAATTGGAAATGAAAGGAATAAGATCATAATTGTGAAGGAAGGTGTAATTCCAACCCTCGTGGAACTCTTGTAGTCAGATAATTCCAACTTAAGGGAGTTTTTTGTTGCAAGTATATTAACACTTTCAAAATATGCCATCAATAAGAGAATCATTGGTATTTTTGGGGCTATCCCACTCCTGGTAGAGGTGCTAAAATTTGGAACAATTCAAGGCAATTTTGATGAAGTTTTGGCTCTCTACAACCTATCAACATACACAAATAATCTGCTACCTATTCTTGGAGTTGGTGTTGTGCCACCTTTAATCAGGTTGAGAAAAGATTGCAAGAAAATTCTAAACTTTCAGGGAAGATGAATTCATTGCAAGAGTCATTATTGGATTTAGAGGAATGCATGGCCATTGTAGTAAAGGAGGAAGTGGAATTATTTCATTGGTGGAAGTAGTTGAATATGGTTCACCTGAGCATGGAAGAAACCATGAAGCAATTGCAACATAAAGACATTTTTTCGAGGGCAATTACATGCAAATGAAGGAAAATATTGAAAATATTCCACATGGGTTTTATGGAGAACGAGCCCATTTGGGATCCACTTGAATGGTTTCCCAAAATTAGGAAGGATATATGAGATACACAAGATTATCTCAACTAATATAGCCCATAATTTTAGTTGCATACATTTTTTTTTGTGGATAGTTTGTTATGGAAATCAATGATTTATTTTATGGTTAATTTGATCCATGAGAAATGGATCTATGAGATCTTCATCTAGAACTCCTCCACCCAAATTCAAGAGCACCCAATTTCTATTAATAAAATTTAATAAAGCTTCATGCAAGTACAAAGCCAAGGAGAAGAACATGCAGTTGGGTTCGATGCAGTGGGAATTGAAATAACTCATAATATTATCTTTGTACCATCTAGATCTTTCCTACTTTGTTGCCTACAATAATTTTGGTTATAATTAGAAGTCCAAGACTTTCCCACTATTTTTTGATAAAAAGGGGAACAAAATCAGTGAGAATGTTGATGGAGGCCCATTAGATCCATTTGTTGCAATTTTTTTTCCTTGAATGCCTTGTTGTACAAACTCCTCTCAGAGTATTATTTGATGTTGTTCCATACATAAAGTTTCAAGATTCTTTAGAACTTATGAATATGCAACCTATTCAATATACAATTATAGCATGGAATAGGATGTAGGATGTTCATTTACTTCACATGCACTATGACATACAAGTTCTTGTCCTTGCACTTGGAGCTATGGACAGAAGCATCTTAAAAAATAAACAAGTAGCATCATGGTTCTTGAAAGACCTACAGGAGAATTTGGAGGTAATTGGGAGTCCTCCTCAAAATATTTGGATTATGAAAATCATTATCTCACTTCTTCATATGGATGATATTTTTGTAATTCCTCCCTAGTATAATTCTCCTGCACTCCATCCATGAATGTCTTGTGTATCTACTTAGGAAGAGCTTGCTTCATTAGGAACAAAAAAATGGAAAAAAAAATGAAATAGTGGTTGCACATATTTGTTTTATCCTGAAGTTGTTTCATCATTTCATACCATATTCTATACATGAACTTGAAATGAATACCAGGATGGAGTGTACTTATAGGAAAATATGGCATGTAGGCATGGGAAAAAAGAGCATCTATTGTCAAGAAATTTGTTGAAGACTAGGAATAGCTCCTTTTTCCCTCTCTTGAGCACTAGCGGTATTAGAAGGAAGCTTTGGAAATATTTCATACAACATCTTCCACATTGTTAAGTATATGCATGCAAAGAGGGCAATGTGATATTGGAGAAGAGGTTCTTCATCGATTTGCATTTCCATCAGAAGATAAAGTAGCACTACAACTTGTTGAATGGTTTGATGGTACCTTCACAAGGGCATCTGTAGGAGAAGTTGTGTCTCATGTAGATAAGGGAATGTTGAGTATATAAGGTTGCCTTGATTTTGTAGTATTTGGTTCTCGCCTAGGATCTCTAGCTTCATCCTATGGGTATATGCAACACTTTCATGTGATGTTTGGTTGGTTAGTGAAAATATTACTCATTTCATATCATAGTCAATGACTGTGTATTGTTTGTGACCCTTCCACTAATATCAACACTTTTGGTGATTATTATCCAAGGATATACAAAATTATATATAATAGAAAATTATGATATTCTTTGTTCAAATTTTATTGTATAAATCAGACATTCAACACCATCCCAGGTCTACTCTACCTTTGCTTGCTTAAGAAAAGGAAAGTGAAGAAAATGACAGTTTAGAAGCTTCTCAAATATGAAATGAAATTACTTGTTTTTCAGAACCCAAGATTCATTGAAAATATTTCTACAACACCAAAATTGGAGTATGATCGAATATGCAAAGTTGAGATGAAGCTCTCTAAAATGTAGAATCAACTATTTTGGTGCTCAGTAACCCATTCACACAACTACCATAGTTTCTCAACAAGGAGAATTGGAAATCAGATATATCTACCTATAGTATCGATAAAATATGGACGATACTCTGAAAAATGTTGAGGGATTATTCACAGAAGGAAGAGAAATATTGCATGGATTATGCTTTTCAAAGGGTTGTTACAAGTTGTAATGAATTTGTTGCTAGAGACATGAAAATACTTGTTAAGGAGAAAGTGTTACACACCTAATTATCGCACTACCAAGTGTCTCACTTGATCAACTATCACACTTAAGTGTCACGATTTCATCACCATGAGGAAGTGTATGGCATAATCCCTAGACATGTTGAAGAGGAAATCTATCATTTGGAGGTCTAAATACTACCTTTTTCCTTAATGTTTTGGCCATGTTTGAGATTGATCGCCCCCCTACCCATATACAAGCAAGGATAAGCCCTGATTATCACTCCCCAAGACACTTAGAGGGAGTGATAGTCTCACCCTGTACTTAGTTATGAGGGGGCAATGAAGTAGTTGCAACCATCATGCCTTAATTTGTGAGGTTTTTTTTTGGAGATTTAAGTTGGTTAAGGGATTGGATCAAGCTATCCTATATTCAAGGCAAGGTCAATCTTGTTGGTTCATCCAAATCCTGATTTGATCACATCCTCTCCTCAAAATAATCTTATGGTTGTGATGCCTCAATGCCTATATAATAGAGGCCATGCTTGAGTGAAAGAGGGAGGGAACTTAGAGTGTCATAATTATGATTTTGGGACATTAAAGGAGATGTAAAGGGGATCCTGGAGGAGCTACTACAATATCAACATTGGGATTGACTTCTCTTGGATCATGGACATCAAGATCAAGGGTTGGAGTAGAGAGGACAACCGATGGAAAAGAGGTAAGTCATTTATCCTTCTATTATCATTCTGATTGTTTATATAGAGAGTGGATCTAGGGGGAAAGTAGAAAACCATTTTTTTTTCTCTATATTGGATCAAAGGGGTCTTGATCCAAGGGGGGTTCCACCTGCCCACAGGGGAAATGTTTCCACAATATAAATCGGTGACTCCACTGGGAAAGTTCTCTTTGATATTTCCTTAGTGTTTTCTATCCCTTTAAAGTTTTGATTGTTACTTGATATTGTTGAGTTGGATGTATTTTATTTGATTTATCCCCTTCCCTCATCATCATTGGGAATTTTACTAAGTCAAACACTTGATCCTTTATCATGTACGGGATTTTTTTTTATCTTTTACATTAATATTAGGACTTCATCCCTTCCCCATAAGGGAATACGGGGTGATAATACCCTGCTCATGTAACCCCCATAGTGTCTTTGGGAGTGATAATCACTTGTTCATCATTGTTTATAGTGTTATAGAGGTGATAAGCATTGCTCTAAGTGAATTTGGAGCTTATTTTTCCTCCTTACTGTCAGTTATTTGTCTCATACCTTTACATAAGAATCCTCCATGCATGATTGTGGATTTGATTGATTGGATCTAGCGGGAAAGTAGAAAACCATTTGTTTCTCTCTTTCTTGGATCAAAGGGGTCTTGATCAAAGGTTGGTTTCACCTATCTAAAGGAGAAATGTTTCCACAACATAAAATGGCGACTCCGTTGGGGAAGTTCTCTTTGATATTTCCTTAGTGTTTTCTATCCCTTTGAAGTTTTGGTTGTTACTTGATCTTGTTGAGTTGGATGTATTTTATTTGATTTCTCCCCTTCCCTCATCATCATTGGGAATTTTATTGAGTCAAACACCTCATCATTTATCATATCTAGGAATTTTTTTTATCTTTTTCATTAATCTCGGGACTTCATCCCTCCCCCATAAGGGAATACAAGGCGATAATACCTTGATCATATCCCCCCCTTAGTGTCTTGGGGAGTGATAATCCCTTGTTCATCACCATGCTATAGTGATACAAAGGTGATAATCCTTCTTTTGAGTGAATTTGGAGCTTATTTTTCCTTCTTACTATCATTTCTTTGTCTCAGACCTTTACATAAGAATCCTCCATGCATGATTATGGCTTTGATTGATTGAATTTTAGTGATTATCATATTTTTATTTCCTCTTTTGAGTTTGTAATTCCTTCAAATTGTGAAATGTACATTTCCCTAGGTTAACTTGATCCTTTGGCCAAGTCTATGTCATTAATAGTTTTATCCTCATCAACTGTAGGTATTCAAAGTTTTGTTACATTGATTCCAAGACTTTCTGAGTGTTTTATTTTTTTTTCTTTTGGAGTCCTTTTCTTTGATTTGGGATTGCATATGTTGCATTGAGTCTTGTTTTTTAGTTTCTCATTCTTCTACTCTTAGGAAAAATTTTGATCCCATGAGTGTACTCCTAATCTCTTTTGGACTTGTTGCAAATTTTCATTGATATTTTATCTTTGCTACTTGAATTTTGAGGTTTCATAAATTGGTTTTCCTTTACTTTGCATTTTGGATTCTTATTTGAACAAGTTTTGAAAGCATCCTTGTGTGTTTTGGTGGGAAATCCCCCTACGGACTATAAAATAGGGTTATATTATGCATGCAGATATGACCAAAAGAAACCTACTTTCTACCTTCGTCCCCAGACCTAATCCCCATTTCTTTTCGGTGAATACATGGTTAGACCAACATACCTTGTTACAGATGGTTGATGTCATTCCTTCTTAATGCTTGACCACTTGTTGGCATCTCTCCTCCCAAGGCTAGCCTGCATACAAAACAAGCAACAAACTACACATGCATTTTACCTATAGACTAATGGGTTAGAGATTCAAACATATATTTACTAAACTATGAAGAACTCATATAGTGGGACAGGAAAAGCAATTCTTTATTATTAACTTTAATGAATCAACTTACAATGTCGAGACCGACCACTGCTCTGTGAATCCTGATCCTGGGCTCCTCTTCAAATGTCCTCCAACTTCTTTTCTTTGTATCTCTTCTTTCACAAGGATGGCTAAAGGGTTGGGACAATGGGAATATGAAATTGGGCAGAGTTTCTTTACTCTTATTCTCCTCCTTTCTAAATAGGACTCCTATCCCTTCTTTTATAGGCTAGAAGAAGCTAGGTATTTGGACAAACCCTCGTCCATGCATGGCCGAAAGTTTCAGTTAACTCACCCAAAGATGTGTGTTATGTTGGCAACTTTCCTTTTTTTGTGCTTTTGTCAGTCCACGCGGGCTATTTGAGGTCATCTAGCGTGTACATGTGTGCAGTAATGGAGTAGGGAATGTGGGACCTTATAAAAGAGGTTTTTTAAAGAGTTGTTCAGCAGTGCTTTGGCAAAGAAGGGGTCTGAGATGGCCTAATGCCAGGTAAGCATGTAAGGTGAAAATTAGGGTTATAACAAATTCCCCCTAATGTGTGAGGTCAGAAGAGCATCTGGTGGCCAAAATACATTACCAATATTTATTGATGTGTCGAACCAGTGAGCCCAGGGACTAGGAACCGAGAGGCACCGTCTACAAAATAACAAATGTCTCACCGAGGCGGGCATACCCATGCTCAGGATAAAATGGAATCATGGATATCAATCAAATACATTGTAGATCCATGTCAAATAACTATTTAAAGTGTAGCCGCAAAAAATACACAACAGAGCTACATCTCGAAATAAAAAAGATATACATATAGAGTATCCATCTTCTAGAAGCTGATACGGCCTGGTGGCTAGAGATGAGATCTTCAGAGCTCGATCAACAACTTCAAAATATTCAAAACTCAAGGTAGGAGTGTAATATGAGTGTATGACTTCACTACCCAGAGGTCTTCAACGGCTCGTCAGTCATGGACTAGATAATCTTGATGATCAGACTAAAGGCTTCATTGATTTCGAACAAGGACTTGATTAGACATTCAGGATGGCTAGGTATGAGGGTGGGAGAAAAATTGTAGAGGGGTCGACTCAGGCTTGGTAGAAAATTCCCTTGGACAACAACACAAAAAATGATGATACTTAGGTAGCATGGCATTAATCATAAGTTCATGAAGCAGGAGGCAATGCAAACTGTCTGTATGTTTGGAAGAATAACCAAATGGAGGAGGACACAAATCTATGTAGCGAGAATAACTTCCTAAGGTTGTACTACATCCCGTAGTTTGATGAACAAATGGACAGATGTGCTTTATCCAAGGGCGACTCATTATGCTGCCAATAAAAAAAATACTTTTCCCTTCATCTTTTTCGGGTATATTTGATTTTTTTGTCTTTTTCAATGATTTTGGAAAAATAATAAAGGAATGTTATGTTACAATGGAGGAATGAGTGCTACAAACATACAAGTTCAAGGTGCAAGGACAAGACTGATGTTCAGAATAATGATACTCGGGAAAAATCCTCTAGGGGCCAAGGGTGTTAAGATGCAGAAGCAAAGTGCTACAAGACTAGCGTATAAGGTATGCAAATGCGGTTAACAATACACACAATGGTAACGTCCTTCAATGTAAGTTTAATGAGCCCAGAGAAGGTAAGCTCGGTGGTTTTTCATATTTAGAGAGTCTGAAAAAACATAAAAGGAGACCCCATTGGGGTACCTTTTTCGAAGATAGTCTAGTCGGTTTGAAAAAAGGGTAAACTAGCACTGACAAGACGTCTATTCAAAACCATTTTAACGAGTGTGATAAGAACAAGATCACTCAGCCATTTTTTCATTTTTAAGGAGTCTGAAAAAAGATTAACTATGGACTCCGTCAGGAATGTTCTTCTGGACCAGTTTAATGAGTGTGAAAGAATAAGGTCACTCGACGATCTTTTCAATTTTAGGGAGTCTGAAAAGAGCTTAACTATGGACTCCGTGGGGGTTCCTTCTTCGTAAGTTTAGTCCCTCATGCCCGAAAAAGGGATAAAATTATACCTAAGAGTACTCTTTTAGAGAACTGAAGTTCCATAGAGTATACCTTTGTTCGTATAGTTGACCGTCCAGATCAAAAAAGGGGTAAACTACCGCCGGACAGACATGACTTCAAATTTTAGTTTAACAAGCGTGAAAGTCCACAAGATCACTCAACAATATTTTCATGTTTAGAGGGTCTGAAAAGGGATTAAAAGAAGACCCATTACATCTTTTGGGAGTCCTGAGGGTGAGGTCAAGAGTGAAAAGGAATCGTGCAAATGAGGCTCGAACTCATAATCAGGAAAAACTACAAGGACTCCCAAGACTACAGTGATTAAAGATATCATAGATACCATAATGCAACCAGGATCTACCTAGGGCATCCATGTTCCAGTAAGCTCTACCACCAAGTCGTGACACTTCTAAAGCAACTATTATGGTTCTGTTAACTCCCAAAATAGCACCATTATTTTGGTCAGGTTCTATGGCGGATAGCATGGCTATCAATGGTACTTGCATGGAACTTTTCCATCCCTTCCTGAGATCCAAATTAAAATATGACAACACCATTGGAAAGCTGAGATTCTCTAGATGTCGATCGACTATTTACATGTGAAAAATGGATTTTTTATGACCGAGAAATTC
>JZKD02S0438104.1:152510-170368 GCA_000966675.3 Picea glauca
CTACATGTACTTCCTTCTTCAATTCACTTTGTCATATTCAAAAATTCATTTCTCCTCAACCATGAGGATCCATGTGATGTGCCACATACCACCAGAAACAACATGATGTATACTAGCCATTCATGGGTGTTTTATTTTCATGTGCATTGTCCTTCATGTCCAAATACCTTTATCAATCTTGCGGTCCAAAACCCATGACTAGGGTTGACATCAATGACAACAACCAATCTTCCAACATAACATTACTAATGTAATATGCCTCAATTAAGGGGTAATGAGACAATATTAGGGATTAACAATGGGGGATGAATAATGGTCTCTGCTTCTAGTGCTAATTGGAATGCCTACAAATAGGTAGTAGGATGATTCATGCTCACATGAGCTTCGATGGAATCCTTTAAGCCACTAATAAAACATTCAAGATAAAATTCATTAGATAAGCCCTCAGGTCGGATATCCAATTGTTAAAATGTCATGATGAAGTATGATACTGGGCCATTTTGGTGCAACTTAGTGAGCCTTCCTCAAAAAATGAGATTCTCGATCAAAATGGGCACAAACTACTTTGGTGAACATGTTCCAAGTGGGTAGTCCTAGATAACATTTCTTATGCCACTTCCATTACTGTCAGTGTTCTTGATCAAAGTACATAACCCATACATGGAGTTTTTCTCATCATATTGAATATCATGGAGGGATAAGTATTGTTCCATTTTAGAAACCCACCCTGCCAGGTTGGATCCATCAAATTTATTTGTGTCAACCTTGGGAACCTTAGTCCAAGAATGTGGAGAACCCCAAGGAGAGTGGAAAGAATCAGTATGCTCATAATGGGAAGAGTGAGGGTCCTCTGGATTGGGATAAACATTATTTCCCTTGAGGAGTTGTGCCATCTCCTTGAATCTCTTTTAGAGGGTGGCTTGGACATCTATGTGGAGGGAGTAAAGTTTTTGTTCTGGGTTGGACACCTTAGTCTCCAAGTCTTCTTGGTTCTTAGAGTGAGTAGTAGGCATGGTGGAGCATTAGGGAGAAGATGAGGTTTTGGGATGGATTGCTGGGTGGGACCACACAAAAAAGGGGTTATGGGTGAAGGGTATCATGACAATCAGAACAATGAGGGGAATCCAATCCAGTAAGTCAAAAATAAGGTGGTTGGAAGGGGGTCAGGTCCACGAGAAAACAAAATTGGCTGAAAAATGATAAATATGACTATGATAAGGGTGAAGAGAGGAATCCAATGGGATAGGTCTCAAATAATGGTGTAGGAAGGATCTAGAATTCTTATTCTTTTTTAACTTCTATAGAGTTATACTCTGATATGAAGAATACTGCAATGTTGACAGGCCCAAATTCCGAGGCATGGTGGAGGCTTAGGGAGAAGATTAGGTTTCAGGATAGATAGTTGTTTGGGACCACACAAAAATGTGGTTATGGGTGAATGGTATCCTAACGATCAGGGAGATGAGGGGAATCTAATGGGTAAGTCAAAAATAAGGTGGTCGGAAAAGGGTCAGGTCCACGAGAAAAAATAATTCGCTAAAAACTGATAACTATGACTGTGATATGGGTGAAGAGAGGAATCCAGTGGGATAGGAATCAAATAATGGTGTAGGAAGGATCTATACTTCTTCTTATTTTAAATCTTTTAGATTTATGCTCTGATCTAAAGAATATTGCGGTATTGAAAGGCACAAACTATGAAGCATGGTGGAGGCTTAGGGAGCAGATGAGGTTTCGGGACAGATAGCTAGGTGGGACCACACAAAAAAGGGGTTATGGGTGAAGGGTATCATGATGATTAGGATGAAAAGGGAAATACAATGGGGTAAGTCAAAAATAATGCGGTCGGAAGCGGGTCAGCTCCACGGGAAAAAAACATTGGTTAAAAAATGATAACTATGACTGCGATCAGGGTGAAGAGAGGAATCCAATGGGACATGGATCAAATAATGGTGTAGAAAGGATCTGGAATTTTTATTTTTTTTAATCATGCAGATTTATACTCTAATATGAAATATTGCAGTGTTGAAAGGCCCAAATTATGAACAGAAACAAATGTTTAGTAATTTTGTAACCCGAATGCAGGAGGTAAATTTGCACAACAATAGATATTGTTTTTTTTTGTTTATGTTTCCATCCCAAGGGTTAGGGTATTCATGGTTTATATAGAAAAGGGTTTTCCCTGTGCTATATCTCTTTGATATATGTGCGGGGTCCAACAGTAGTACTCTCCCCAATATCCCAGGGCACTAACTAAGGAGGCTAGATCGTGCCCTTAGCCATACTACCCGACTACCTAGGTACTAGAGAGTATCTTATCGAGTGTTTTTCTTGGTGGCACTATAGAAGTTTGGAGGTTGATCGATTTATCTATATAGGTCTTGAGGATATCTAGGTCAATCTGTATATAGGTGTTCTCTGATGTTCTACCACTCGAAGGGGTACCAATAAAGGTTACAAGGGTGACCAACTATGTGTCCTTAAGTACCACTTGTACTTCCTGCATGTATGCTTCCTCGACTGTGGATTTATGCATTGAACAACAAATCTATGTAGCTTTAATATGTCAGAATATGTATCTACCCTGAAAATAATAACCCACAATTTTCTGCCAAGGAAAGTGCTATGATACCACTTGTAAGGTACCATATCTATTATAATAGCTGAAAATAGAAATATTGCAAAGAATAACAACAGAACAACACAATATATGAAACACAACAACAAAATAATACCTTTATTTATAGGAAGAAATGTTCACTTTCCTCTTCAGTGAGGAAACCTCTAGCAGAGTAGTGCTCTACTACAATAATTCTCAAGACAAACTATCCAATACCTCCTACTCTTATTTATACTAATTCTATCTTCTAAGGAAAATTTTAGAGGAAGATCTTTCTAGAAGCAAAAGCTTCTATTAGGTCTTCTTACATTGACTTATTATCCTTTATTTAATAGGCCTTATTAACTAATGTCATCCTTTATTACATAGAAAAAATAGCATACTAACTAATTATCCATGAAGAGGGGTTAGGATCGGATCCTAACACATTACCAATGATCCTTTAGTGACCTTCCATGCCTTATATATATATATATATAACCTTCACTTTCCAACTTCCCTATTGAAATTAGATTTGTTCTCAGATATGGTATATGTCTCACCTCTTTCATTAACCATTGGTTTCCATTCTTTTTCTTTATTTTTACCTTACCCATTCCAACAATTTGACATGGTTCATCATCCCCCAAATAAACCTGTCCAAAATCACTTCGAACATAATCTTGGAAATATTTCCTATGGGGTGTGGCATGAAATGAAGCTCTTGAATCTACTACCCAAGATTCAGTAATGTTATCTAAATAAATAATCAAATCATATTGTAACACATCACTTGTTACATTTTCTTCCTGATTTTTCTCGTGTTGTCCATCTCTTTATTTCTTTGGAGCTCTACAATCTTTCTTTAGATGTCCTTTCTTCCCACAATTCCAACACTCTATCTTTCCTAGTATGGATTTGGATCTTCCCTTCCTATAATTCCCATTGTTCCCTGATCCCTTTCCTCTATATTTTTGTATTCCCATGTTATCCACAATCAATGCATTGCCTAATGTCTCACATGTTCTTTTCAGTCACATTTCCTTGCTAAGGATAACACCAACAACATCATCAATTTTCATATTGTTTGAACCAGAGACAAAGTTACTTACAACCATGACCAAGTTGTTCCATCTTTTTGGCAATGAGCACAATATTAGAAGATCCCTAACCTCATCATCAAAGTCCTCTTTTACATAACTTAGCTGATTAGTAACTGTATTAAATTCATTTAAATGATTGTCAACAAACCCACCTTCTGACATCTTCATATTAAATAATTTCTTCATTAGAAATACATTATTTGAGGTTGAGGGTTTTTCATATAGCTTAGCCAATGCCTTCATCATATCCTTCATTGTATTCTCTTTTTAACTATTGAAAGCCATCGATGCTGCCAGGAAAAACCATATCGTTCCCAATGCCTTTCTGTCGAGAACCTTCAATTCTTCGTCTGTCATACTCATCAACTTATTTTCTATTCCATCCAATGGTAGGAATAGTTCCTTCTGATATAAATAATCTTCCATTTTCATCATCCATAGTTGGTAGTTTTGGGTGTTAAATTTCTTGACCTTGAACTTTCCATCTTCCACCATTTCTCCAACTCGAGCCAAGAACCCTCTTTTCCTGTAAGTTACCTTTGGCTCTAATACCAGTTGTTAGAAAAAATGGGATCACGAAGAAATAAAATAAAACAAATGTGGAAATAAAAAACAAAAGATACACAATATAATAGAGACACAAATATATGTGGTTCAACATTTTGTGCTACGTCCACCAGAGAAATTTCCAGGGCCTTCGTTTTTATTATCTAGAAAAAAATGAAGGGATACAACCTAAAAAAAAACTAATGTAACTTAATCTTCTTTCTCTCACAATATCCTCTCTAAGAATACAATATTCACTATCACACTCAACCACAAAACAATTACCTTATACATAAAACAGGG
This sequence comes from Picea glauca, assembly GCA_000966675.3. Classification (NCBI taxonomy): domain Eukaryota; kingdom Viridiplantae; phylum Streptophyta; class Pinopsida; order Pinales; family Pinaceae; genus Picea; species Picea glauca. The sequence goes on from JZKD02S0438104.1 coordinate 157,062, forward strand.
TTTCCTTCTAGAGAAAAAATACCTAACAAAACTTCTACTGTCAGATATGTCACTCGCCCCCTATGATAATAGTAGGGGGGAAATTCCCCATTAGGAAATGGGATCCAAAAACGACTGAAACAAACCTTTGAATTAGGAATATAATCAGGATCCACAACCAACAATATGGTTTGACTGCAACATCTATAAGACTTGTTATTGGCTCTGAATTGTCTCTGAATTGTCTCTTAGAAGAAAATTGGTCCTCCCATCTCCTAAACAGTGGTAAGTGACGTTATGCATGTCATTTGGTTGTTTTCAAAGATTTATATGTATGTGATACTAACATGTTTCCTTAGCTTAAAAGAATGAAATAAAATCATATAGAGCACAAATGGAACAAAAACTGACAAAATTGGATTCATGCAAATCATAAGCAAGAATGAGACCCATACTTCCATTAAAAAATGCCTTTGAGCGTAACTTTTTTCTATTCTTCAAAGTGTATTTTTCACTACCAAAACAATCCAACTGTATGAATTACATGATTATGATTCTAATGCAATTGGCAGAATCAAAATACAAGGCTCAAAAGTGCCAAAATTATCATCGGGTAGTTCTTGCCCAAACCATCCTTCTCAATTGTGGAATCCATCGAATGTTTGAATAGTACGATAAACTATCTCACTAGAAGTGTCTCCCCACTCTCTTCACGTCACAAAAAATGACACCTCAATTAAACATCGTATGAGAAATTTATGGACTTTTGAACTCAAGCTCTTGTTGTTGCTTATTGACAAAAAGGACACTTAGAATTTTTTTTATTTATCTTCCTTTGAGGAAGGAGTTGTTGGAAAATTCTATGGAAACGTAGGAGGAGTTCCAACAAACTCCTCTAGAAGTTGTTGAATGTCTTTTAGGAAAAGGTTGAATATTTATCTAGAAGTTGTTGAAGACTCCTCTGGAAGTTATTCAAAAGTGCTTCAGAAGAGTTCCTATAAAGTGCTCTGGAATCTCCGTAAGAGTTTCCATAAAGTGCTTCAAAAGTTGTTGAAATGTGCTCCATAGTTTGTTGAAAAATCCTCCAAAATTTGTTGAAAAGTGCTACGAAAGTTGTTGAAAACTCCTACAGAAGTTATTGAAAAGTGTTCTCGAAGAGTTTCTCTAGAAGCTTTGAAAGTTGTTGAAAACTCCTCCACAAGTTGTTGAAAAGTACTCCAGAATCTGTTCAAAAGTCCTCTGGAAGTTTTTGAAAAGTACACCAAAGGAGTTCCCACTAACTTCTCCAAAAGAAAAGGAGGATTTCCCACAAATTGCTCTAAGACAGTGACATGATCCTACCAAACTGTATTTCATATTTTGGCCATTACTTCTGAATTGAATTCTTGTTTCACACATTCCTTATACCGTTGGAAAGGTATTTACGATATATACGACTTCCAATTTATATGATTTGATAAATTTATCACCAATTGTTTTCATTTTTTAGGATTATGATCTGGCACCTTTTCAACAACCCTAAGGAACACAACACTTCAACCATGAGTAGAGGAACTAGGGATCGAATTCATAGAAGCTTATATGAAATTTCAATTAATTGATATTTCAGTTCTATGGGTTTGAATGTTTGGTTTTAATAGTTTATTTTGAGGTTACTCTAAGGTCACTCATTAATTAAATTTTTAATGGTGTCAGGTACCAATACCAAGGGGATGTCGTAGTCATCATCCTTGTGATGCGATCTATAGCCAATAACTATAGATAAACAACAAAAACAAAAATTGTCATAGCAGTGGGGAGCAACAAAGGGAATCAAACATAAATGACTGAAAAGAGAGTCTGAACCCTATGATTATTATATCTCCCAGTGTCCAAGATCGTCATTATGGTGTTTGAAGTGGACTATATCCAAAATATATGATGACCCACCAGAACTAAAAGAAAATTTTGAAATGTAATTGTTATCTTTGTTCTCTCATCATTACAAAGAGGATGAAGGAAAATGTTGGTAAATGAAAGGTCACAGGGGGGAGGTGGAAGGCCAAGAGTCATGTTGAACTTCAATAAATACGGAAATTGTATCCAAATAAAGGGATTTTTGGTTGTTCAAGAATTGCACATTTTCTTAACTATTTTGGGAATATAGAGTTAACTAAAATTAAGAATCCTTCCTTGGAGCTTTCATGTACTATTACTAGAAATGTTTAGTGAGGAGAAGTCAGTTTGGCCAAGCTATTTTAGAGAGAGATTTGATTCTCGTGTTGGACATATTGTGGACTATTCCTTTGTTTTTTTCTCAACATTTGGGTTGTATAAGAATGCACTTCATGTTATAGACTATTCTTATGTATGATGGTTGCATTTTCATTTCTGTTCTTCAAAGAATATTTATTTAAATTCATGGGCATAGAACCATAAAATATTGTTCAAATGATATACTATTATGTATTTGCAATTTTTTATTCATGATGTTGTCTCTTCCTTGTGTGAACTATTTATCGGGCCCTCGATAGTAGCATGGTTGGTTTTATATTTACTTTCTAGTTCCTTCAGTTTCATCCGGATACATGCATATTATATTAGTTGCATTTCATTCTTTAGCTTAGTAAACCTTCATCAGTGGACCGAGCTACAACCAATAAACCCAAAACCCAAAATGGCTATGGGGCCAGAATCTGGATGGGTTCCCTATTCTAGACAATGAGAGGTATAATTGGGACTTCTTATCGGAGGTAACCCCTATTGTTGGCAAAAAGAATTTTTCCCACGTTAATAAGTTATTAAAATATCATATAATTGTAATGGATTCAAGTTGTGTTTCTTACTGGCCTTCTGCCCTAAATATTCTAGGGTTTACCCTGGATATCATCCTCTAAATGAGAGGAAGAACTTGGGAATTTTCCTTGGGCTTTTTGAACTGAAAAAATTGGTCATTTACCTAATTACTATTTTGAAAATTCTTTTAGTATTCATGTACTTATAAAAATGTGGTAGCTAATATTGTATACTTAAAAATTTGAAATTTTGGGCATTTTTATTCTCCAATATTTTCAATCTCCTAAAAGGTTCAAGTACATAATAGAAACCTAGAAGAAAGCAACATATAACACAAACACGTAGAAATGAAGTAAAAAAAATTATAAAATACAAATACAAACAAAATGAGAATAAAACCATGAAGTTATTTAAGTATAGAAGACAACATAACACAACCATGCTAGAAAAGAGGATAGTGTGGGTCTAAAAACAAAGAGATGCAATGGAAAATAAAATCTTCATCCATGTAATTTATTCCTAATTCTAAAATATTTAGAATTCTCACCTTGGTGTGATGGGGGAATTGTTGTATTATGAGTAGGATAGTAAGTCCCTGGTGTCAATTGCCACAAAGTTAGAAAGGAAACATGATTTAAGATTTAGAAAAAAATTGAAAATTTCTAATTTAAGTTGATACAAGTCATATTTGCTAATAACATAATATTAGTTAAGGTAATTCAATTATAAAAGATTTATTTATTTAGAAGAAAATACTAGTTAGATTATTTATATTTAATCTAAAATAAACTAATTTCTAATAAAAATAATAATTTCAAAAAATAAATCTATAAAAATTACATAAGTCACATAGTGTTACCACTTAAGGCCATATAAAAAACTAATTAATTCACATATATTTAAGCACAAAAATAAAATACTATGAAACAAAAGGCTATTTTGAAATATAACCTAATAAGATGGAAGGAGGATGCAATAAAAAGTGACATTATAAATGTAAAAAAATTTAACAAAATATTAGAAGTCATTTCCACCTACAGGGGACTCTTTGGAAAATATTTTGCATATCCAAATACATTTGATTACAAATGTATTTATTCTCTTGTGCCTTCTACACATGCATTTATAGTGTCTTGAAAGTTTAGATTCTTGTGTAATACAAATCCATGTAAAGTGTTAGATGATCCTATCAATGATGAGAACTAAGGAAATTCACTATTGACTTTCACATATGCATTTATATTCTCTTACAAGTTTGAATGCTTGTGTAATACAAATTCATTAAAAGTGTTAGTTGGTCCTATCAATTAGCATGAGTTGAGAAGATTCATTAATGAATTTCACCATTGCAATGCATATAAGATGTATCTATTATTCATTTTCCTTCTTTCCATCATCTTCATTTCATTTATTTATATGAGTATGATCTCAACCTAAATTCCTACATGCTATTAGAGCGATATAGATCACATTTGTTTAAAATATGGTGTAATTGGAATCTTTTGGTAATTGGTTTATTTTTTCAAAGTTTTAATTGTATGATAACAATTATTCATCCCTTATCTAAGGGTTAAGAGGTAAGGGTTTATAAATAAAGTTTGATTGCTAACGGATTGAGGGATAATGGTTATAAATTTAGGATTGATGATTATGGACACATTGCAAGATGTCCATGTTTTTTCCCAACACCCATAACCATTGTAGGTTACCATTATTAAGGCTTATTTTTCTTTTATTTTGTCATGTACACAAGCGACTCTTCTCCTGAGGATTGATGCATGAATACAATAGCATGGAAATGACATACTGTACATTCCAAAGCATTCATGGAGGTTTTCACCTCAGTTTTGACTCTTAGGGTATTTAATGCTTTGTTGGGTGGATACTTATCACCATGAAAATGAGTCACTATGCACCCAACAACAATACATTGTTTGTAATATAGATTAGTATATGTTTTTTTCAATTTGAGAAATCTCAGAAGGGATGGTATATATCCTAGGATATAATGTAAGCAATCTAGTTGTATTGGGTGCTTATTTATTTTTGAAAATTCCTATATTATTTTATCATGCCTAGGGTGTATTGTGTTGTTTTCTTAGTTGCAAGAGTTTCAATTTTTTGTTGGACTCAAGCCCATAAACTAGTAGAGAGAGACAAAATGATAATTTGGGGTTGGGATCCCATCCATTGAAAGATCACAAAATTGGAAAAAATGTGAGAAATAACTCCCCTGTTAAGCTTAAGTAGTACAAACCAAATCATAAACAAATGTGGCATGCCTTTTGTTCTAATGTTGGTGAATAATCAAAAGGATTTGTAGTGTGATTGTTCCTCTACCAATTTATAGGATAAAAGTATTGATCCAATAGTCAAAATCTATTTTCCAAATAACATTCACTCAAAATTTGTTTAATAATAGAATTCATGTCCATCACTTGTGAGAAATTACTTGGGATTTAGCATGAAATCACCCAAAAGTTAAGAAAATATATGAATTTGTGCCCTTTCACAATACAACCAATAATAAAATAGCCACAGATGGGTAATTTCCAAGCATATGGTTGTAAGATATGGTTCACATAACAATTAAATTAAATAGGATCATTTTCATCCATCAAGAACCCACATGGTAATTTTCATTGGCTTCCAATTCACAATTCTAGTGATCATTTTGGTGAATCAAAAACATGATACACACGCCGAGAATGTGTTGAACTAGTTAGAGAGATGTTTTTATGTGTATAAGAATGAGGTCAATTGTTATTTAACAAATATGTTATCCAACTAAACAAGTTGAGTGAAAATTAATTAACCTATGAACATAGCAGGTAAGTAAACCATTAAACTAACACAAAAGAAGCAATTATTGATCCAACCAGTTGTTAGAAACATTACTTGTCTTCAGCATCGGGATATCAAGGTCTGCAGGTTGCACGAGGAGCGCCCAAGCGCGGGGCATAGAAGAAGTCCTTTTCGGACTTAAAATTAAGCGAGCGGGAAAAATTATGGTGTCAATGGTCCGGATCCGTCCATATGAGAAGATCAATGGTTGGCGGGAAATCGTTGGTGGCAAAGTTGTGCCAAGATTAGGCACGATGGATAGTGCCTATACTACATGCAGGAAAGATAGTAGCCATCCATCCAAAATATGCGTGGCGTGAGATCTAGTCGCATCGGCGATTCGACATTCGGGAGTTCAAGGGGTGAGGATTCTATGTTGTTCTACATATCGAAACCCCAAACCCCGAAAGTGCCAAAAGTGCCCAAAGTCAGGCCCGCAGTATCATGAAGCAACCTCAGCCATTCATTCACAGGAGACACCTGCCGTGCGATTAGGTTCCTCGTCGTTTTGTCCCTCATGATTTCAAGGCGCAAAGATCAGCTCCATTGCATCCCGATGTGCGAGGTGCCAGAAGTGTCTAGGACCCAGGCCCATAGTATCGCTGAGTGGATTCAGGGCTATCAGATCTCAAAGGGATGCGTGGCACCAGATTGAGCCGTCTCAACATTTCGCTCATCGCATTTTCAAAAAGTGGGGATTAGCCCCCCCCATTCGCGAACGTCGAAAGTGCCTTAGGAATAAGCACATGGTCACAGCCCGTGGTTACTTGGGGAAAGAATGAAGTTGTGTAAAGAAGGCCAAAGGCACCGAGTTCAGTACCAGAGGGGATCATCGCGATCTCCATGCACCATATGATGCGCCCTCGATCCCATTGTTCGCTTAGAGTAAATGAAGATGAGGACAGGTGGTTGAAGCCTCCTTTCATTCATTAAGTGTGAGTAATGGAAATTTTGGCAAGTGGTCTACTCAAAGAGGTCATGCATGCCAGTTGTTCCAAAGAAACCATGCCAAAGTCCTTGACTAGACAGGGAAGTCTGCACATGCTAGATCAGAGCTTAATGGCTCAGCTACCCTCCTTACAGGAGCCATACGTAGTAAAGGTGGCGTTTGATAGGGATTATCTGTTCGAATTTGGCTAAAGGCAAACCATACATTGGATGACTGAACATGCCTCTGTGAGGCGAATTTTCTTAAGTATATAAACTCAGTCTTCATATTTTGTATCTATCGATGGTAGAGCACAGCTCCCGATTATAAAGTTTTAATAGACTCTAGTTCTTTGGTTATGTATTAGTATGTAAGATTTCTTGTTTAATGACAGACGGTCTTCTCACTCCATCTGGTTTTCATCTCATACTGAGAGAGTTCGTGATCGACTGATTCGTGTGAATGGTTGCAATTATGTTATGATAAAGGATTTATTTTTGCATTGTTGTATTCTCTAGTTTTCTACATTTGAATGTAAGAAGATCTTGCGTTTATATGTTTTTCTCTATAGTCTGTTAGAGACCTGATGTTTACGACAGACCCTTGCATCTTTCTGATACAAGTCTTCCCCCTACTCACCCTTACTACAACTCATTGTCTGAAGTTATCTAAGACCTCATTTGCCCATGCATGCCTGGCCTAGTTTCAGAGTTAGAGCCACATCATCTTGAGTTAACCTCCATTTGATCACCCCATTAAACAAATCATGACAAAAACTAATGGGCATCGGGCTCTTCTCCTACTGCAATCCATGGGTGACTTCCGACGCAAACATTTTTGGTGTCATTGTCAGGGACGAAGTTGGGGATTTTCCTTGGGCAGAATGACATTGAGCCTCTGATTCTAAAGGTGCATCAGACATCAAAGCCCTTCAAGATTGCTACTGTGCACCTGGCGACTCCACTGTGGCGACCCCAAGGTTTCCACATCATTGTTTCAGCTGTGGATACTATTAGCACACCTGAAAGCTGACCCTAAGGAGCTTTCTCGAGAAGGTTTCAACAACTGCTTTCTCAACCTGAGAAGCTTCCTGGGGTAACAAGTTTCATGAAGCTTTCATGCTGCTAGCTTGCATTTATTCACTCTCAGAGTTTCATGCAACTTTCATCGCCTATTGTCAGGAGTTTTATCCCTCGGATTTAATTTTTCATAACTGTGGTGATGGATACCACAACTCTATACAAAATGAAGCTATTTCTGACATAGGCTGTGAGGATAATCTTGACGACCTGTATCAGAAATAATTCCTTTCTCCTCCCCATTCGTCTGCATCAGAGGAGTGTTATGGAAGTGATGAAGATCCCAGGGAGGAAGAAGACACCCTGAGTGAGCTGAGGGAACAGGTGAAGTATCTCTCTATTCAATTAGAAAGGTTAAAATCTGAAGACTATGCAAAGGATTTTCTAGCCTGGGAGGAAGAAGATGACCTGAGTGAACTAGTGGAGCAGGTGATATTCCCCACTCCCCAATGTGCAAAATTGGAATCTAAAGATAGCGAAGAGGATTTTCCAATCTTCGAGGTAGATGATCTAAGTAGCTCTTTTGAAGATATTATTGAAGATTTCTTGGATGCATTAGCATCTGCCCCCGATGAGCCTGTTGTCTTATATTTAAACGAAGAAGCCATTGTGGAAGAGGATCGCTCTTTCTTCCTTCATGAGATTTCCCATGATATATTTACATTTGGGATTGAAGAGAAGGTGCGGGAGACCGTTCCCATTTCAAAAGATGGGGGAGTGCATGGAAAAGAGGAGGAGGAACCAGAGGAACGGTTGAGCACACATTTCTTTTTCTATCCAGAGCCAGTCAGCGAGCAACCACCACCTGAGATCAGTGAGCCTATGACAGTTGTCCACTCACCTGTGCTTGTTAGAGATATTCAGCCACATGAGAACAACTGTGTAGCAGAGGAGGCTGCCTGTCACCAATTTTCCGAAATTTTCCACTCATTCTATGATCCTGTCAGCGAGTACATGGAGTGGCATTTCCCCTATGCCTTGGAGCCACCCTATTTCATCTCAACTCTAGCCTGTAAGGAGGAGTTGAAGAATGTAACCATTCTACTGTCACAGTTACACCATCTACTAATGATCATTGACAGAAGGAAGGAGATTCTATCTAGGAAGATGCTTGAATGGATATGGTGGAAATATGCTTTCACCTAGCCCCATGTAAAGTGTTTTATTAGTTTAGGATTATATATAAATAAGATCCTTTGAGCATGTATCTTTATTTTGTTGCTTTTATTTTTCAGCTTGTATTTTCAGCAGTGGGATGTTTTGAGCCTGACTCCATAGCCCAACAGCAAGGCACTGAAACTGCAAAATGAGTCCTTAGAGCATCACAGGGATGACTCTATCCCCCATAGAGCCTAATGTTAGCAACATTACTTGTCTTCGGCATCGGGATATCCAGGTCTGCAGGTTGCATGAGGAGCGCTCAAGCACGATGCATAGAAGAAGTCATTTTCAGACTTTAAATCAAGTGAGCGAGCAAAATTATGGTGTCAACGGTCCGGATCTGTCTATATGAGCAGATCAACGGTCGACGAGAAATCGCTAGTGGAAGATTTGAGCCAAGATTAGGCATGATGGATAGCGCCTATACTGCATGCAGGAAAGATAGCAGTTGTCCATACAAAAGATGTGTGGCGCGAGATTTAGTCACGTCGGAGATTCAACATTCGGGAGTTCAAGGGGTGAGAATTATATGTTGTTCTACATCTCAAAACCCTGAACCTCGAAATCACTAAAAGCGCCCAAATCTAGGCCCACAGTATCACAAAGCAACCTCAGTCATTCATCCATAGTAGACACCTAGCGCGTGATTAGGTGCCTCGTCATTTTGCCACTCACAATTTCAAGGCGCGAAGATCAGCTCCGTTGCATCCCGATGCACGAGGTGTTGGGAGTGTCCAAGACCCGGGCCCACTGTATCGCCGAGTGGATTCAAGGTCGTCAGATCTCAGAGGGATGCGTGGCACCAAATTGATTCATCTCGGCATTTCGCTCATCACATTTTCCAAAAGTAGGGATTAGCCCCCCCCCCCATTCACGAATGCTGAAAGCGCCTTAGGAATAAGCACCTTGCCCAAGCCCGGGGTTCCTATGGGAAAGAATTAAGCCGTGTAAAGAAGGGCAAAGGCGTCGATTTTAGTACCAGAGGGGATCATCGCGATCTCCATGCACCATCTGATGCACCCTCGATCCTGGTGTTCACTCAAAGTAAATGAAGATGAGGATGGGTGGTTGAAGCCTCCTTTCATTAATTAAGTGTGAGTAATGGAAAGTTTGGCAAGTGGTCTACTCGAAGAGGTCCTGCATGCTGGTTGTTCCAAAGAAACCATGTCGAAGTCCTCGACTAGATAGGGAATTCTGCACACGCTAGCTCAGCGCTTAATGGCTCAGCTACCCTCCTTGCAGGAGCCATGCGCAGTAAAGGTGGCGTCTGACAGGGATTATCCGTCTGAATTTGGCTAAAGGGACACCATACTTTGGATGACTGAACATGCCTCTATGAGGTGAATTTTCTTGAGTATATAAACTCAGTCTTCGTATTTTGTATCTATCGATGGTAGAGCACAGCTCTCGATTGTAAAGTTTTAATAGACTCTAGTTCCTTGGTTATGTATTAGTATGTAAGATTTCTTGTTTAATGACAGACAATCTTCTCACTCCATCTGGTTTTCATCTCATATTGAGAGAGTTCATGATCGACTGATTCATGTGAATGGTTGCAATTATGTTATGATAAAGGATTTATTGTTGCATTGTTGTATTCTCCAATTTTCTGCATTTGAATGTAAGAAGATCTTGTGTTTAGATGTTTTCCTCTACAGTCTATTAGAGACCTGATGTTTACGACAGACCCTTGCATATTTTTGATACAATTCTTCCCCCTACTCACCCTTACTACAACTCACTGTCTGAAGTTATCTAAGACCTCATTTGCCCATGCATGCCTAGCCTAGTTTTGGAGTTAGAGCCACATCGTCTTGAGTTAACCTCCATTTGATCACCCCATTAAACAAATCATGACACAAACTGATGGGCATCGGGATCTACTCCTACTGCAATCCAGAGGTGACTTCCGACACTAACATTTCTGGCATCATTGCCGGGGACAAAGTTGAAGATTTTCCCTGGATAGAACGACATTGAGCCTCTGATTCTGAAGATGCATTAGACATCAGAGCCCTTCAATATTGCTACTATGCACCTGGTGATTCCACTGTGGTGACTCCAAGGTTTCCACATCACTGTTTCAGTTGTGGCTACTGTTAGCACACCTGAAAGCTGACTCTAAGGAGCTTTCTCGAGAAGGTTTCAGCAGTTGCTTTCTCAGCCTGAGAAGCTTCCTGGGGTAAAAACAATGTTAGGATATGGCCTTTGATGGTGAACAAGGACCAGACACATTCGAATCTGTGCATATTTCACCCGACGACTCCATGATTCAAGGATCGATTGGCGACTCCACTGGTTCGATATGGAGAAAATCCTTGCTCGCAGATTTGCTCCTTTTAATTTTTCTGCTATTCCTAATTTTCCTAATGTTGCCTCCTCTCTAAATGAATGGGGCGATTATTTGCCCATATTTGGAAAATGTGAAGAGGAAAACCCTGCTCAGCACCTTAGTGAGTTTCATGAACTCACGCGTCAGTGGGAGATACATCATGAGGATGTATTACTTAAGATGTTCATGTTCTCGTTAGCAGGGTATGCATGTAAATGGTATCAATATTTACCCCCTGCTAGCATTTATTCACTCTCAGAGTTTCATGCAGCCTTCATCACCTATTGTTAGGATTTTTATCCCTCCGAGTTAATTTTTCATAACTGTGGTGAGGGATACCACAACTCTGTACAAAATGAAGCTATTTCTGACATAGGTTGTGAGGATAATCCTGATGACCTGGATCAGAAATCATTCCTTACTCCTCCCCATTCATCTGCATTTGAGGAGTGTTATGGAAGTGATGAACATCCCAGGGAGGAAGAAGACACCCTGAGTGAGCTGAGGGAATAGGTGAAGTATCTCTCTGTTCAATTAGAAAGGTTGAAATCTGAAGACTGTGCAGAGGATTTTCTAGCCTAGGAGGAAGAAGATGACCTGAGTGAACTAGTGGAGCAGGCGATATTCCCCACTCCCCAATGTGAAAAATTGGAATCTGAAGATATCGAAGAGGATTTTCCAGTCTTTGAGGTAGATGATCTAACTATCTCTTTTGAAGAGATTATTGAAGATTTATTGGATGCGTTAGCATCTGCCCCCGATGAGCCTATTGTCGTAGATTTAAACGAAGAATCCATTGTGGAAGAGAATTGCTCTTTCTTCCTTCATGAGATTTCCCATGATGTATTTACATTTTGGATTGAAGAGAAGGATTGAGAGACCATTCCCATTTCACAAGATGGGGGAGTGCACAGAAAAGAGGAGGAGGAACCAGAGGAACGACTAAGCATGCATTTCTTTTTCTATCCTGAGCCAGTCAGCGAGTAGCCACCACCTGAGATCAGTGAGCCTATGACAGTTTTCCACTCACCTGTTCTTGTCAGATATATTCAGCCACATGAGAACAGCTGTGTAGTAGAGGAGGCTACCTGTCACCAAATTTCCAAAATTTTTCACTCATTCTATGATCATGTCAGTGAGTACATGGAGTGGCATTTCTCCTATGCCTTGGAGCCACCCTATTTCATCTCAACTCCAGCCTGTAAGGAGGAGTTGAAGAATGTAAACGTTCTGCTGTCACGGTTACACCATCTGCTGATGATCATTGACAAAAGGAAGGAGCTTCTATCCAGGAAGCTGCTTGAATGGTTATGGTGGAAATATGCTTTCACCTAGCCCCATGTAAAGTCTTTTATTAGTTTAGGATTATATATAAATAAGCTCCTTTGAGCATGTATCTTTATTTTTTTGATTTTATTTTTCGGCTTGTATTTTCAGCAGCGGGATGTTTTGAGCCTGACTCCATAGCCCAACAACAAGGCACTGAAACTGAAAAATGAGTCCTTAGATCATAACAGGGACGACTCTATCCCCCATGGAGCCTAATGTTAGCAACATTACTTGTCTTCATCATTGGGATATCCAGGTCTACAGGTTGCACGAAAAGCGCCCAAGCACGGGGCATAGAAGAAGTCCTTTTTGGACTTAAAATCAAGCGAGCGGGCAAAATTATGGTGTCAATGGTCCAGATGCATCCATATGAGCAGATCAACGGTCGGCGAGAAATCACTTGTGGCAGAGTTGCGCCAAGATTAGGCATGATGGATAAAACCTATAATGCATGCAGGAAAGATAGCGGTCGTCCATCCAAAAGATGTGTGGCACGAGATCTAGTCACGTCGACGATTCGACATTCGGGAGTTCAAAGGGTGAGGATTCTATGTTGTTCTACATCTCGAAACCCTGAACCCCAAAAGTGTTGAAAGCACCCAAAGTTGGGCCTGCAGTATCACGAAGCAACCTCAATCATTCATCCACAGGAGACACCTAGTGCACGATTAGGTTCCTCATCGTTTCACCCCTCGCGATTTCAAGGCGCGAAGATCAGCTCCATTGCATCCTGATGTGCGAGGTACCGAGAGTGTCTAGGACCTGAGCCCACAGTATTGACGAGTGGATTCAGGCCCATCAGATCTCAGAGGGACGTGTGGCACTAGATTGAGCCATCTCGGCATTTCGCTCATCGCATTTTCAAAAAACAGGGATTACC
>JZKD02S0438104.1:180282-190320 GCA_000966675.3 Picea glauca
GGCTTGCTTGAGGGACATATGTTTGTATGGTTGTAGTCTTAAAAACACCCAATCCCCTACTTCAAAACTTCTTTCACTACAATGTTGATCTGCTTGTTGTTTCATGCGATTCTATCCCATGGTCAGGTTGTCCTTTAAGATTTGGAGAACTTGTTGTTGATTCTCGATGTGATATTCCACTATTGTTACCCATGATTTTGGTCATCATGATGATGTATTGATGTTGGTGTACTTAGGCTTCTCATAAGAACTTTCTCCTGAGAAAAGTGATATTCATCTCTTCCCAGAAAACTCACTTTTGAAGAGAGTTTGCAGGTTGCTAGTATCCTAGGGTACGAGAATGACCCATTCTCGAAGGCTGCCTTAAGCTGGGGTGCGAACTTCTCGCACTGTGTAACATAGCTAGGGTGTGAACCTTCTCTAAAGCATGGAAAAAGATGAATTCTCTATGGTTCTAGAAGGGAATCTTCTAGAAGAATGGGTTGACATTCAAATGGTTATCCTTGTACTGGATTCCCTGATATTGTGGGATCATTCTTATCCAAGTAACCATCTCATTATCTCCTATATATTGATGGAATTCTCATGGAAAAGGTTAAGAAAGCTTCATTGGAGAATTGGTGAAAGAATTGTGTGAAGGACTCAGCTTGAATAGGAGCTTAGAGACTCTAGTAAGTCTATCAAGAGGATTTGATATTCTTCATGCAAGGATCGAGCAAGTGTGTGTGTTGGAGCCAAGAGCCATTGAAAGGAATCTTGTGACATCAAGGCGATCAGGTTGTAATATTTACTTTCAATTAATATGATACAGTGGCATGTCCCTTTCCCATAAAGCTATTCTCACTTTATTGTGTAATTCCTTGATCATACACATAAGTTGACAGTTGAATATATTTTTCTATCTTCACTTTGGTTGGTTTGTGTTGTCTTGGTCTTGACCTCATGAGAGCATCGGAGTGAAGCGGGAGCAACAAAGACCCTAGGAGGCGATACTAAGGTATGTTACTTGTTCCTTCCTACTAGTTGATTCAATGGTCAAAACTTAGGGAAAGAGTCATGTCTTGTCCTATTTTGTTCTAGATCCAGGTGGATCTAGGGATATTTGTTAGTGTCTGCACCTACCAATTAGTCCGATAACAAAATTGGCGACTCCACTGGGGAAATAACCCGTTTTCTTATGGTTTTTGGTATTTTTCCTTGGCCATTTGCTCTTATTTTACCCTTCTCCATTCATATCAATCTCTGAGTCTTTAGGATACCCTGATAGACCCTCTGGGTCCAGAGGCCTCTTCAAATTTTGTGTCTTTTTCCAAAAATTTGACTAGTTTTAGACATTCTCACACTGCACTCCACAGTAGCCTGCAAGAACATACTAAGTTCACACCCTGCCTTTAGGTTCAGTGCGAGGTTCTCGCACTCTTCTCAAAGCCCACCTACGAGAATCACTCATTCTCACACTGTGTAACACTCTCAGCCTGCGAACCCATTTTTTCAAAATTTTGGATTTAAGCTTTTGCATCTTCAACTGCCCAGATCAGTTTAGGTGCCTCGAAAGAGTTTCTTGGACCATTGATTGATGTTTTTCTTGTATTCATTTTCATGCACGAATAGTATTAGGATTTCAAAGGCTCTTCTTGTCACTTTTGTCTTGACTTTCATTTCTTGACTTTTCTTGGCAAAGCTATACTCTGTGATTTCAGAATCTGAGTGTGCTTGTTTGGTTAAGGATCGGTGATCGATTGAAAGTTGAGCTTATTTGTCTTTATCATTTGATTATTCTTTGAAAGATCACTTTTCTTATGAAATTGAGAAGACTCGTTTGGTTTGCCACTTTTCTTATGCAATTGAGAAGAATCGTTTGGTTTGCTTGTTATTTTTGTTTCCATTGAAAGAGTGATTTTGGGTTTTTGTCATTGCTTGTTCATTGGTTTTTTATTTTCTGCACTCTCACCATCACGGTGTAGGTCCTTTTTGAAAAGTGAACAAAGTTTTTCTTTCAAAAACATTTTTGTCTTCGAAAGTATATAAAATCAATTGTTGAAATTATGAAAAAAGAAACAATAGAGAATTGTTATTGATGCCTGATTTGTTGCATTTACATTTTAAAGTAAAGTGTGTCTTGTAGTTCAAAGTTTGATCCAAAAGATTTCTCTTTCCCTCCCATACATAGGATTCATTGAATGAAAATTGATATATTTCATTCTCATCCATGCATTGTTGGGTCAAAGTCATACAACATAAGTTTCATCTCCATTTCCTTTGTATAACAACAACTCTTAATAACACTGTGCAATTGTAAAATTTACCTAGTAACTCTTTTCTAGGGCTCTATTACACCAACATTTATCTAGGCTAGCGCTTTGGAGTAGGAAGAGAGATACACTCTCCAAAGCACAAAACACACAATCGCATCTTGTGTTAGGGAGTGTTAAATTCCATTTGCAACATCTTGTTCTAGGAAGCCCTTCTCACACAAGGGTCAAACACAAGGTCGCATCGATATTGACTGAGTTACTCACCCTGCTTTGTTGATATCAGTGTAGAGATTGCACGTATTATGGGGATCACTCGGAGGTATACCCACAATGATGAGTGGAAGCCTTTTGAGTTGATTTTGGGCTAGATACCCTGCCCTTGCGTGTGGATCGGACTGTTGACTGTCCCCCCAGGATTTATTGTTGTTGGTGGTAACCTTAGTGGCCTATCTTTCTAGGTTATTACACGAGGTGTCTGTGAAGGGGAAAGTCTTCACGGTACCTGGAATTGACATTGACCAAACTCACTCGGGCCCCTTGGAGGGTATACCCATGATTATGTGTGGGAGCTTGCACTAGGGTGTAAGTCCATTAAGCAGGTTGTCAGCGTAACTTTTCCACCCTATCCCAGCCCCTTCTCATCTCATTGTTGTGACGTTGGATTTCATCACCAACTAGTGACTTCGAAATTAGAAGGTCTTGTTTGTTTGGTGTTGCTTCCTAGATTTTGTTTACTAGCACGTGTTGTTTTTACCAAAGTTGACCATACGATTTTCTTCGTGAAGTTTTTCACTCATTTACAATAGCTCCTCCATGTCATTCATGTAGAATGCAGGGTTTATCTCAAGAGCATCTGGAATCTCAACCCTTGCCTACAAGTACACCTAAGGGATCTCCTCGGTAAAGTGAAGTCACAGTCGTCACCACGCCACAAGTGGAACAAACTAACTCTCTAGAACATTTTCAAATTACAAATACTCGAGAGGAATTTCGACTTCACTGTGATTCTGAGCGACCATTTATGCGACTGAATTCTTTCGAAGACTTAGTTGTTACGTCTTCTGGATCACCATTTGGACCCTTTCCAGGCATAGAAGGCCAAGATCTTTTTTGGTCTACGGGTCTTTTCCAACGGAACCTTTTTGGTCCAGGCTCACCTGTGATTTCCGAAATCACCCCACCTATGATCTTTGAAATCTCTAGTCCAAAGACAGTACTATTGACTATTTCCTATCACTTTACCATCCCTGCCGAAATGGCCCATCTCACAAATACTATGAGTGTTCCAATCGGGTTTACTGCGGTTAGTCTTTCTCCCATCAACACACCACGAATGCCCAACATCACTCCAACACTACCACCCGGATACTATGCGTTGAATGCTTCCATTCACACTCCTACACAAACCCTATCTAGCTCTCCTGGTGATCCTTCTTCTTCTGGGCACTCTCTTCCTTGTTTTATTCCAACACTCCCTCAATTTCCTTTTGGAGGACCTTCTTCGTCTTCCACTGGCAGTGTTAATCCTAGTGGCGCTATTCCGTCATTCACTCCCACCTACCAGATTCCTATTGGTGGACAATTTCACCAAGGTGGTATTACTCAACCCCCTCTCAATGGGAAAATTCCTTTTGGCACACAAATCCCAATTGGAGCACAACCCCCAATTGGAACACCACCTTCGATGGGAGGACCGACCCTGCCTTATGGGAAAAACACACCTCCGTCCTTGGCCCAATATTGGAATCAGTTGATACAACATCCTCCTCAATCGACTGGGGGGCAGCAGTTTCCAGCTACGTCTGTAATACCCCCTAGTATGGGCCAACCATATCCAGGTTCATTCAATCCCATTTGGGGGTTGAATGCTCAAACTCAAGTCCCTGTTCCAGGGTATAATCCTATGAGCTACTATCCTCTCCAACCACCACCGAATCTACCTAGGTATTCACATTATATGCAGACTTCTTATGGTCCTACTGGTTTGCCGATTGGGCTTCCTCCCCAAAGCCACCAGTACCTGCAAGTGAATCGACAGTTACCCTTCATAGCCACTTTGGATCTTCTAGACTTGTCAAGGATTTTAAATGATCCAATTCGTCACTCTCCCCAATGGTCTACTATCCCAGCCAAGATACCATCGGACATTCCCAAATTCAACGGCAAAGTGGGAGAGGATCCAAACAATCATGTTATGACTTTTCACCTATGGTGTTCATCCAACTCATTGATGGATGACTCTATTCATTTACGTCTTTTTCAATGAACCCTCACAGGTTCTGCTGTGAAGTGGTATATCGAATTTCCATGGGGTTTCTTCTCTAACTTCAACACCCTAGCTATGGCTTTCCTCACACACAACCAGTTACCGATTCGTTATGACACGGGGACCGAGATTTTGACTTCTTTCAAACAGAACAAGGCCACTCATATATCCAATCAAATTCATGAGTGGCGATGGCGACAACGTCTTATTAAACTTGAACTCCCTGATTAGTTGCTGGCAGAATGGTTCACAAAATCATTTGTGAATGACATCGATCGTGACATTGCCATGGGTGGAGTAGTCATGGAAGAGAAAACGAGTACCTCTTTTACTCGCAAACAAGTACCCTTTACGACTTACTACCTGAATTACCTCGTCCTTCCACTTCCACCACTTCAACTACTCCAACTGCTTCGCATGTAGATGACGGTGTGATTGGCACTTTATAGGCCCAACAACATTTTGCCTCAAGCACAAACCCAAAAACTGCTTCTTCTAATGTTCAAAATTCTTTGTCTCCTACCCCTCCCTCCGGAAAGACTTCTGAGGTAAATGCAGTCCAATCTACCCCGGCCAGTAAAAAGAAATCTAAAAAAGGGAGAGGTTAGAATAAGGAGGACAAAAATACTTCTCAAGTAGAGAAAACCAAAACTACACCTGTTGAAGATTGGGATAAGTGAAAACCTCGATACCCTTGTCTTATCTGTGGTGATGATCACTATACGAAGGATTGTCCATGACACGCCGAGGTCACTAAGTTCCTTCAAGGAGCTTCAAAACCACCTGCACCAGCCATTTTGTCCCAACCCTTCCCGTCTCAACAACAGGCTCAGTTGGTCATTCATGACCAACCCTCATCTTCTACTTCATCTTATGTTTTGATGTGTACTGGTGATTCAAAGCAAAGTGATGTTGCACTCACTACTCGAGCCAAAGATTATTCTCCCTCTAAAGAGAAGGTTGATGATCTACCACCTTCCTCGGTACAACCCTCTCCCGCGACTCCACCTACCAACGGTCCTATTCATCTCGAATGACAGAGCCTCGACACAGTTCTGTGACCCCCCCAAAAGGGTGTCGTTCGAAAATAGGCTTTCAATCCTCATGCTCGTGCTGCCCAGAACTACAGCATTGTTGAAGATCTGGCCCAAGCACCTTCTGCGATGTTAGCCCTTGAATTCCTTCAAACTTGTCCAGCACAACGGAAGGCACTGTTGAAAGATATCGATGGAATCAATCCGAAGGATACGAATTTAATAATTTTTGACTTGGAGGATCACATTCCAAGGTTACCCCCTCAACTCGTGTTCCAGATCCAAGTGATTGTCTCTGACAAAAACATTTGTCAAACTGTTATCGACGAGGGTACCTCGATGTGTGTTATGTCTCTTGTTTGTTGGAAATCCATTGGCTCTCCTTCTTTGAATGAATCCCAGAACACTCTTAAAGCCTTCAATGGCTCCGGTTTTAAGCCCTACGGTGTCCTTCCTTCATTGCCCATCACGTTAGATGGAAAAATGGTCCAGGTCGAAGTGGAAGTCTTTGACGCTCCCCTTGATTACAATCTTTTGCTTGGCCACAGCTGGATCAATTCCATGCCCACAGTTGTGTCGACCCTTTTCTGTGTGGTACGTTTCCCACATCAAGGTAAGGTCATCACCGTCGACCAACTAGCCTTCTTTAATTCAGATACCCATATTGGCAATGTTTCTTTCATCGCTAAAACCCCACCGGGTTATGAGAATGTTGGTGTAGGCCTTCTAAAAGACTCTTCGTTAATGGGTACTTTCCCCTTTCCACCACCCGATGTTCCATGCTCATCTGTTGCTTCCATCAACATGATCTCCACCTTGCCTCACGAACTTCCTACATCTCATGACCCCTGGATAGTACCTGACCATGGAGATCATCTTCGTTTTGGTGACGCAATGCCATTAAGTCCAGTTGAATCTGCCTATCAGGCCATTCAATCGGCAATACCTTCTACCCCCTCTCTTGGTGAGTTGTCTCCCGATCCTTTTCATGTCATTTTTCCCATAGACGAGATGATCATGTTTTTCATGGAGGACACCTCTTGGGACGATGGACATCATCGTTCCATCCTCTTTCTGGAGCAACATACCATTGAGAACTACCAACGGATCTCGACCCCATCGACCATTGTCGTCATCTCCACCATTCCCGAGTCTGCACACGATGTGTTTTCTGAAGGGAACTTAAGCAACATCTCACCCACTATTCCCCTTGAAATATCCGTCAAACCTGGGATTGTCAAAAATGTCCATATCGGCACTTCGTGTTCTTCTGACGAAGTCGTCACCTACACATCCCTTTTCAAAGAGTTTTGTGACATCTTCACATGGAGCTATGAAGAAATGTCGGGTATTGACCCTGAGATTGTGATACATGAGATAAAGACATACCTCGACACTAAACCCGTGCGGCAACGCCTTCGTCCAGTTCACCCACGTAAAGCGGCTGCCATCAAGCTCGAAGTCGAGAAACTTCTTAAAGTCGGCTTTATTTATCCAGTGGCTCTCACAAATTGGGTTTCCAATCTTGTCCCGATCAACAAGAAACAAGGCACAATTTGTGTATGCATTTATTATAGGGATATCAACAAAGCTTGTCCCAAAAAAAACTTTCCTACCCCCTTCGTCGATCAAATTGTCGATGATTGCGCCGAAAGTGAAATCTTCTCTCTCGTGGATGGTTTCTCTGGGTATAATCAAATCAACATTGTTCCTGATGATCAATATAAGACCACTTTTATTTGTCCATGGGGTACTTTTGCCTATCAGAAACTTCCTTTCAGTCTCAAGAATGCTCGCACAACTTTTCAATGCACTATGTCTTATGCTTTCCATGATATCAAGCACATCATTAAACCATATTTGAACGATTTACCCACTCACTCAATGCGCTGAGTCGATCACCCAAAACACCTCTAAGCCATTTTCGTCCGCTGTCAGTTCTATTGTATACATTTGAATCCTCATAAGTGCGTTTTCTACGTGGAATCCAGCCGACTACTAGGTTTTATCATTTCACGTCAAGGGATTTGGGTGGATCCTTTAAAGGTTGAGGTGATCCTTAATATCCCTCCTTCTACACTTCGCCAGTTGCAAATTTTGCAGGGGAAAGCAAAATTTCTTCGTCGTTTTATTCCAAATTATGCCGAGATAACTCGTGGATTTACGCGGCTCCTCAAAAAGGGTTCAGAGTTTGTCTAGGATACCATTGCTAACAATGCTTTCGAAGCTTTGAAATTGTCCCTAATGCATGCTCCGCTTCTCTTTCCCCCCGATTATAGTCGTGATTATTTCCTCTACCTTACTGCCTCGGATTACACCATTGGTATGGTTCTCATCCAAGAGGATGATGCTAACAACGTACATGTTATCTACTACTTGAGTTGAAGTCTAACACCTACGGAAATCAAGTATTTACATGTCGAAAAAATGGCCTTGGATGCTATTCAAGCCGTCCAACACTTCCGGCACTATATTCTCTCGTGCAAGACCACTGTGATTTCTCACTGCAACCCTATGCAACACATTCTTACCCGTCAATTTCTAGGGGGAAAATACTCCAAATGGATTGTGATTCTCCAAGAGTTTGACTTGGAATTCGAATGCGCCAAGTCCAAGAAGTCCTTAGTTTTTGCTGAGTTGATATGCGACTTTCCCCATTCTGAAATGGAAACAGTAGTAGCTGATTCATTACCTGATGAATCTCTTTTCCTTATCAGCACTGATGATATTTGGTATGGTGATATCATTATATATCTCCAAATCCAGAATTTCCGGCCAACTTTGTCTACTATGGACCGACGTCGAATCAGATACCAAGCTCGTCAATATATTATCCTTGGGGATACTCTTTATCATTGGGGTTGACTCTATTTTTTGACATTGTCTAACGTTCGACGAAGCTGAGAAAGCTCTAAATGACTACCATTCTAGAGCATGTGGTGGTCATATGTCTGGGTATGCTACTGCCCAGAAAATCTTACGAGCAGGGTATTTTTGGCCTTCATTATTTAATGACTGCATACTCACCATTCAAAAATGCCTTGCCAGACCTATAATCAAAAGATACAGTCACATCCTACTCCTATTCACCCTGTGGTCTCCATTGGTCCCTTTGCGAAATGGGGCATCGATTTCATGACATGTCACCCTCACTCGGCCAAGGGGCATGGTTACATCATTGTAGTCGTCGATTACTTTACAAAATGGGCTGAGGCGATGCCGACATTTGACAACACTGGAAAGACCACAACATTATTCATTTTTAATCACGTCATAGCTCGTTTTGGTGTTCCCCAAGCTATCGTCACTGATCACGGTAGCCATTTTAGAAACTTCATGATGTTTGAACTTATTGAAAAGTTGTTTCTTCGCCATGATAACTCAACGCCCTATTACCCATAAGCCAATGGCCAGGATGAAGAAATTAACAAAGTTCTCATAACTATGCTCCGACGAATAATAAGGATTCACAAAACAAGTTGGCACACAATGTTGTTTTTGGCATTTTGGGCTTACCAGACATCTGTCAAGTCTACTACTGGGTTTACACCTTTCCAGTTAGTCTATGGTTTGGAAGTTATTCTCCCAATTGAATGCGAGATACCCTCTTTAAAACTAGTTGTTGAACTCCTACCAAATACTTCTGCTGAGGAAGAACGTCTATTGTATCTTATGCGATTAAATGAAACTCGACGAGATGATACCCTAGTTATAGAAGCTCATAAAAAACATGTCAAGGCCCAATACAACAAACATGTCAAGCCTCGCGTTTTCTCCGAAGGAGATCTCGTTCTCCTCTATGATCAAGATCGAGATATGCTAGGAGCTGGAAAATTTGAAGCCATGAGGTGAGGTCCTTATATCGTTCGACGAGTTTTGGAAAAAGGATATTATGATTTAGTAAATTACGATGGTATCCCTTTGAGTGAACCTAGGAATGGGTTTTACTTGAATAAGTACTATGCATAAAATCATCTGTGCACAAGTACTTGTATTTTTATTGTATCATACTTCTTGTGTGTTACTATAGCTTTCTTTTGTCATTATCTGGTCGTTTCCCTTATGTGACGTTGTGTTTGATTTCCAGATGTTGGAGTCTTTGCTACCCTATATTGGCTTCGCTGATGGTGTTAGTTGTAGTACTCAGAACCTTGATTCCACTGCATGGTCAATTTACGCCCCTACAAACAAACTTATCTCCTTACGAGGTGTGTGTCTCGGCCGTGCGACCAACAACATTGCAGAGTATAGCATCATTATTGAATTATTGGTTGATGCTATCTCACTCGGAATCTGTCATTTGGTTGTGTGACTCGATTCACAGCTTGTAGTACTACAGTTAAGTAATGTCTATACTATTCGAAGTCCTACTTTGTTACAGGTGTATTTGCGAATTTGCCTCTTGGAACATTATTTTGATTACATTGCATATCAACATATTCCTAGATGTCTAAATACATTAACTGATGCATTGGCTAACTAT
>JZKD02S0438104.1:213493-226128 GCA_000966675.3 Picea glauca
AAAAAAAAAAAATTAAAGAATATCACTTCCATTCATAAAGAATTCACATGGGAATTTTCATTGGCTTCCAATCTGTGATTCCAATGACCATTTTAGTGAATCAACAACATGATACACATGTTAAGAATGCATTGAACCAATTGAAGATATTGTTGTAGGTGGATAAGAATGAGGTCAACTGATATTTAACAACTATTCTATCCAACGAAACAATTCAAGTGACAATTAATTAACCTATGAACACACCAAGTAATTAAACCAACAAACCTAGAAGTTTGTGGAAATACTCACAACCTTGAGGCATTTGGTTTTTAATAGAACAAGGAAATGGCCAACAAACAAAGCTTAGGGAATCACTGGAAGTGTAGGATGCTACCCCAATAATACCAATTTTCAAGGATTCAAAACCAATAACCTAACCTCAAATCCAATTTTCATTTCTCATGAATTCACAAAAGAAACACAAATCAAATAACTAGAAATGGAATTGATTCACTGCAAGTGTTGTTGTTTAGAGAAACACTATAATCTGTGTGTGTTGTACATTGATGAGATTTTCATTGTATATTATCAAAAAAATATAATATAATTCATTTGTATTTAATGACCAATACAAAAATTTCAACCATGAAGTAGATATTCAATCACACAACAATGAAATCACACCATAAGACAAATATTTTACCTTGAAACCCCAAATGGGAAAGCCAACATCTGATGGGGATTTTAGTTTTTCTCAAGAAATGGTTACAATGGTGAGATATGAACTCTCAATTGAGATTATGATGCATTCATACTCACTAGAAAAATTGTAGATGGATTTGACTCAAAGATATCCTTCGATCTTGGAGAAAGCTTCTTCTTTCAAGTCCCTCATGCTCTACTACTTCCCTGCTTCTACATTTGTTTTCCATCTCTCTTATTCATTAAATTCCCTTATTCTCCACATCCTTGATATTTAATGGGCATCATTGGAAGACCATATATCACAATGACTCATTTCATCTTCCATGTGAAAGGAAGCGTTGACATTGCAAAATTATATTTTATTCATAAAAAGTTTTTTTTTAGATTTTATTTAGAATATCCATTTAAATCAAATCTCCTTTAAAGACATATTATTAGTCCATGGCATAGTCATAGAGGGAATATAGAGATTGATAATTCATTGAATTCATATTAGTTTGTCCTTTGACCATAAATATTTGCATAATCTCTATTGTTGGAGCTAGGGAACTAAAAACATTGATTTTTATATACTAAAAAGTACCATATATGTTGTGATCTGATTGGATAACAGATTGGAGGTCTTATTGTCAGCTTCGCTATTCCCAATATTTTATATGTTAACATATCCAAACTTTTTTATCGTGTACATTATTTTTGAATCATATATTTTTCCTATGTATTGCATGAAGGTGGATTAATGCTAGCATTAGTTTGAATGTTTGTCTTAACATTTTATGCTAGCTAAGTTTATGCCAATGTTTGATATGCTAACATATCCAAAGTTTTTCCTTCAAATACATTCTCTACTGTTCAAACTGTTGTTACATAAATTATAATAAAAATAATTTGGTACATCAGAGACCTACCACATTGCATTTTTTTTTAAATGTTTACAGAGCATTTCTGATAGACTTAAATGTTTACCTAACATGCTTGGCAATGTTGAATGTTTACTTAGGAGGCCTGTTAAAATACATTTTCTTATGTTTTTATTTTATTTTATATGCAATGTTCTCTACTGTCAATTTGGGAAATATTGTGCTTCAACGACATTGTTGGTTCACTGGTTCATGCTTGCTTCTTGCATCTCCACTAATTTCTTATTTGCATTTTGTTGTTGTTCTTGTTTGACTATTCATCTTTTTCACTTTGCATGTTTGGGGTTATACAACCATGATTGGAACTGTGGCATTCCTGGTGGACTGGTTGTTGCTTGCTTCTTTGTTCGCTGGATGTTGTTTATTGTTGTTTGATTCAACTTTGCATGGTTTGAGTCCTACGGCTACAGTTGGGTCTTTTGGTGCTTCTTAACTGGGTTGTTATTTGTTGCTTGCTCTTATTTGCCTAAGGTTTGCAATGTTGGGGTGTTGCATCCACAGTTGGACCTATTGTTACATTCTTTTGTAGTTGACTCCCCATAAAATACTATTAAGATATGATAACATACAAAATTTTGCAGTCGATGTAAATTGCATCTCTTACTTCTTCAACCAGAGTTTGTCGGCCTCCAACTATATTTCATAGCTGGTAATTGTTTTTCCATGGTTTATGTCTTACTATGGTTTCATAGTTATGAGAGTAGGTTTTTCTATCTTAGCGATATAGTTTTTCTCTCCCTTTTTTTTTCCTCTTGTAAACTTTCCCATTTTTTAACCTTTGTTCTTCCGCTCTATTATGCGTTTACGGTTCTATACTTTATCATGTTTCTGTGCTCACGGATTCCAAGTGTGGAGAAATGACAAATCGTTATCTCCATCTATATCTTCACATCACGATTCCAATCAAACGTCGTTCGGTTGCATACTTAGCCAATTTTATGAACGTGGCTTCATATATAGGTGATATCAAAATATGGTAGCTCGTGTTCAGTGTATACATCTTGCACCCAAAACTTTTGTGCTATACAATTAGACCTCGCACTCCTCGAAATCACAACTATGCCTCTGCCTATGATGGTTTTGTCTATCCGACCTACCTTTCCATACTTACTCAAGTTTTCAAAGTTTGGCGGGTTAATGCCTTTTCGGGTTCAAAAAATTTTAAAATCATTTGTCGCTCCCCTCCATCCCCACTACCTTCTGCCCTTCCCAATAGACATTAATTATGCTTTCAAAAGTCACAACTGACTAGACAGGTTTGAAAAGATTGGCTTTAATAAGCGGAAAACTTGAGGACATCTCCCATTAAGATGAATAGACAGATGAATATTATGGGATATGGTAATTTCTTTTGCCTGGATTTTGAATTTGAAAAAAAAAAAATTTAAATGGATCTTTTAGTTTTTTAAAGGCTTCATCATAGTAACGGTGCAATAATGTACTACCTCGCTGTCATTCACGAACATGTCACCCATAGAGACCTTAACGTCATGTCCCTCTTTAATATTGTGCATATGTTAAAGGTTAGATTTGAGAATTTGCTTGGATATGGAAATGTTAATACATGCTATTAGTCACTATTCAATGTACATATTCGAAAAGATTGGCATTAATAAGTGAAAATATCGAGAAAATCTTTCATTAAAACAAATTAACCCAAAATCTACGGAAGATCATACTGTCGTCCTCCAGCATTGCTTTTAAATACTTATTGCCATTTCTCTCTATCATCAAAGAGTTGGGCTTTAGGGTGACTTTGTTCTAATGTTCCTAGTCATGGACATGTAAGAAAACTTAGATATGTGATTGAGGCCCAAATGAAATAAGAGATATTAGTTTTATGTGACGTGAGATTTGAGCCAAAAAAAACTCTATTATCCAACAGAAACTCAAACAGGGAGAAAAAAAAAGAACAAGTATCTTCTGGTTGGTGTTCTCCTTGTATTCGATGCTTTGGTTGGTTGAAAAGCCTGCTTGGAGCATTATTTGTTGATATTATTTGTTTTCTTTCTAGGAGTTGGAATGGATTTCCAAGTCACGTGAAAAATACTTCTTCATTGAAGTATATAGTTTCTTCCAACAACACAGATTTGGCAAGTGTATCGAATTCTGCAGAGCACGCAATAATTTGTCTTCGTTAGGGGTGTCACACTTATCGTGGCTTGAAAAATGGTCTGTGATGTTCGTAAATGACGTGAAATATTACTCCATTCACGAATGTACCCAAAAGAAGGTAACAGAAACTGTATGGGTGGATAAAACGACATATTATAACTACAGAAGTTTCTATTTCAAATTTTGTTGAGATACTTCTGGGTGTGGTAAGAGACTTGACAAAAAGCCATGTTCTTTGTCAAAGTTTGTTCGGTGTCTTCTAGATGTAGTTACAGAATCCACATATTTGGTGTCACCTCCTAACATTCCAGACCTTTTTGTGGGCTACCATGTCTTCCACCACTATGACGAAATATATATTATGATGCGATCTGCAACATTTGATACACTTTCAAGACTTGTGCTGATGTGATCTACAACATTTGATACACTTTCCAGACCTTTGTTGCCAGAAGAAGTCATGTACTTCAACATAATAAATTTTGCAGCTAGCTTGGACGTTCCTTCCAATTTACTGTAATAAAACAAAGAAGTTCAACATACAAATCTTTAGGAAGGATTTTCAACCAAATATATGATCAAATACAGGGAGAATAACAGTCACAACATACTTGAAATTGTTTTATGTCCCATAACTGAGGTCACATAAAATGACTCCCTCGACTTTGAATTGGTTCTGAATGGAATTTCTAAGTTATCTCGGATGTCAATGGTCAGGAACATTACAAGGAAAGCACATTAAACCCCAAGTTTTCAACAGCAGAGGGAAATTAATACTTAACAAAGAACGGAATGTTGAATAACTAGTCAATTCAAGCAGGCCATATCTAGAAGAGACAATCTATTCAAAAAACTGGGATAGATCTAGTTGGGAGAACCAATTAAGTCCAAGACCCGAAATTGATATTCAACTCATTTTTTTTTACGAATAAAGGATTTGATCATCAAGAAGACTGTCAACAAGCTTCATCATTGTACATATTTTTTATTGGTCGGCGGTAGGCCAAATCATAATCATTGTGGCAATTAATCTCAGATGTATTTTGTAACCCATATTATTTGAATATAGAATAATTGCGAGTTTTTTTTATGGTGTTTTCCAATATCAGGTATTTATTTTCATTTTAATACTAAAACAACATCATGCAACAACCGTAAAAATCATCATTAATAAGAAAAAGTCTTGACAACCAACCATCCTACAGAACTTGTCTAGAAACATGAAAAGAAGATCTTGCCAGGTAATGGAAAAGCTATTACAAATTTCATTATATTAGCGAAAACAAGTCTCGGGCAGCGTTTTCGTGTTCCATACTTGCACACTTTTTCGATTGTGGGTTCCTTCATTGATGGCCTCAAAATTGTGTTTTGAATCTTCCACGAGCTGAAAACAGTGCCTGGAGTTCCTCAATATAAACTTTGTCTGCAGGAATGTATAAAAACTCTTAATTTTTCTCTTTCCTCCCCCTCTATTATCCCTTTGTGGTTCTATATTTAGTCTCAAATATATGATCATGACCTCATGGATTTGAAAATTGGAAACTCTTTATCTATATCTTCACACCATGAGCCCGACTGACCGTGGTACCTTTCAATACTTAGCCAATTATCTGATCACCGAGTCTTGGGTTTGCAGTATCCAACACCTATGTCCCCTATTCTATCATATACATCTTTTACCCAAAGATATTTTGTGATCTATAATTTATGCCTTTACTAGTGAGAACTCACCAGGGGTTTGAAAGGATTTGCATTAATAAGAGAACAATAGATGTTCTTCTATCATATACTTAGCCCTTTTTCCCTTGTCTTCTTCCTGTGTATTATCGCTTTCTAGTTATACACTTAGTCACCTTTCTATGATCATGGGTTCCATCATTGGCGGGCTGACATATCTTCATCTCCATCTATATCCTCACTTGATGAATCCGACCGACCACTATTCCTTTCCATACTTAGCCAATTTTATGCCCGCGGTTTCCAAGTTGGTGCTTTCGAACTCTGTTGCTTCTTGTTTCGTGATATACATATTGCACTCAAAATTTCTGTGATATACAATTTCACCATGGACTCCTTAGTCATTTTTCCCTTTTCTTCTTCCCATGTATTATCGCTTTCTGGTTATTATGTCCCCTGTTCGCAATATCCAACACTTATGTCCCCTATTCCGACATAAACATATTGCACCCAAAGAAATTTTGTGATATGAAATGTATGTCTTTACTAGTGAGAACTCACTAGGGGTTTGAAAGGATTTGCATTAATAAATGAACAGTAGATGTTCTTCTGTGAAATATTTATTCCTTTTTCCCTTGTCTTATTCCTGTGTTTTATCGCTTTCTAGTTATATACTTAGTCGCCTTTCTATAATCATGGGTTCCAGTGTTAGCGGGCCGACATATATTCATCTCCATCTATATCCTCACATGATGAATCTAACCGACCAATGTTCCTTTCCATACTTAGCCAATTTTATGCCCACAGTTGTCGGGTTGGTGCTTTCGAGCTCTGTTGCTTCTTGTTCCGTGATATACATCTTGCACTCAAAATTTTCGTGATCTACATTTCCACCACAGACTCCTTAGTCCTTTTTACCTTTTCTTCTTCCTGTGTATTGTCTCTTTGTGGATATTTACTTAGTGGCCTTTCTATGATCGCAGCTTCCAGCGTTGGCAGGATGACATATCTCCATCTCTGTCTATATCCTCACATGATGAATCTGATCGACTGATGTTCCTTTTCATACTTAGGCAATTTTATGGCCCTGATTTCTGAGTTGGTTCTTTCGAACTGTGTTGCTTCTTGTTCTATGATATACATCATGCACTCAAAACTTTTGTGATATACAATTCCACCGTGGACTCCTCGAACTCGCAAGCTTCACTCTACCACGACTCGCAAATGTTTCAAATTGTCTATCGTTGCCTTCCATCCACACTAACTTGTTGTCCTTACTAATAAGCATTAGTTATTCTCTTACAAGTGACAACTGGACACACTGGTATGAAACAGTTGGCATCAGACCCTCCGTAATTTAAAAATTGAATACCAGATTCCAACATTGTCCCCTCTTCCATGTTATAGATTATGCATTCAAATGTTATGGGCGATACAATTTGAAATTCGAGGCCTCACATCTTCTGGAGAGACATTATCAGCCTGTTTTGGATCCTCATGTTGACAGGTTCATGAAATGTCCAATTCTTGGTCACTGTTTCAGTTTGTCACTTTCGAACTCTGCTAGTTCTTGTTCCATGATATACATATTTCACTCAAAATTTCCGTGATCTACAATTCCACCATGCATTCATCCCTTTTTCCCTTTTCTTATTCCCATGTATTATCGCTTTATGGTTATATACTTAGTCTCCTTTCTATGATTGTGGGTTCCAGCGTTGGCAAGATGACATATCTTCATCTCCATCTATATCCTCACATGACGAATCCGACCGACCATTGTTCCTTTCCATACTTAGCCAATTTTATGGTCGCGGTTGTCAGATTGGCACTTTTGAACTTTGTTGCTTCTTGTTCCATGGTATACATCTTGCACTCAAAATTTTTTCCATCTACAATTCCACTGTAGACTCCTCGAACTCGCAAGCTTCCCTCTACCATCCAACCCTCTGCAATATACAAATTGACTACCGGTTTCAGACATCTTCCCCTCTTCTATGTTACAGATTATGCATTCAAACAGTTGTCGAGTTGGCGCTTTAGAACTCTGTTTCTTCTTGTTCCATGATATACATCTTGCACTCAAAACTCTTGTGATCTACAATTCCACTGCAGACTCCTTGAACTCTCAAGCTTCACTCTACCATGATTCACAAATGTTTCAAAGTATCTGTCATTGCCTTCCATCCCCACTAACTTCTTGTCCTTCCTAATATACATTAGTTATGCTCTTACTAGTGACAACTGCACACACTAGTACGAAACAATTGGCATCCGACCCTCTGCAATATACAAATTGACTATCGGGTTTCAACATCATCCCCTCTTCCATGTTACATATTATGCATTCAAATTTTTCGAGCGATGCAATTTGACCGTCGGGGCCTCACATCTTCTGGGGAGACCTTGTCAGGCTATTTTGGATCCTCGTGTTGACGGGTTCATGAAATATCCAATTCTTAGTCACTATTTTGGGTTGGCGCATTCGAACTCTGCTACTTCTTGTTCTGTGATATACATATTGCACTCAAAATTTCTATAATTTACAATTCCACCATGGAATCCTTAGCCCTTTTTCCCTTTTCTTCTTCACATGTACTATCGCTTTTTGGTTATATACTTAGTCACCTTTCTATGATCGTGGGTTCCATCATTGGAAGGTTGACATATCTTCATCTCCATCTATATCCTCACATGACGAATCCAACCGACCGTTGTTCCTTTCCATACCCAACCAATTTTATGGCCATGATTGTTGGGTTGGCGCTTTCGAATTCTGCTACTTCTTGTTCCGTGATATACATTGTGCACTCAAAACTTCCATGATCTACAATTCCACCACGGACTCCTCTAACTCACAAGGTTCACTCTACCATGACTTAAAAAAATTTCAAAGTATCTATCATTTCCTTCCATCCCCACTAACTTCATGTCCTTCCTAATATACATTAGTTATGGTCTTACTAGTGATATAAAAATTTGCCTCTGGACTGTCCTATCATACCCTCTTCGGTGTTACGCAAATTTCACTCAAAAAGTTCTGAGACATACAATTTGACCCTCGTGCCCTCACCTCGAACAATTGTACCTTCTAACCCTATTTTGAAGCTGGTTTTTCCCGTCCCCATGACCTCCATACTTATTTCTTAGTATGCAATTAGAAACCTTTCATGCTAACAGCTGACCATGCAGGAACCATCAACATTGTCATTAATGAGTGAAACACTTGAGGATATCTCCCATTATTACACATTAAACCAAGATATGCGGAGAGTTATATTGTCCCTTCCAATTGTTCATCTCAAACATGAGTCGTTGCGTTGTCTCGTTCACAAAATCTCCAATTCTTAATCGCTCATTATCGTATATGCCATGTTCAAATTTCTATGTATGCAATTACTAGTGTTTAATGTTAAAAGTGCATCATGAAATAGCTGTCGATATTTTCATTAATGAGCAAAAGTATCAAGGAGATATCCCATTCACATGCATTGGACCAAGATTTGTGCAATGTTATATTATCCCTTCCAACTTTTCATTTCATTCATCATCTCGAGAAAACAAACATTCTTGTAAACTTATGGCAGCAGGTTGACAATAGTTTTGTGGAGATACAGTAAATATCTTCGGACATTAGGACTAGAACTTCCAGTGGTCCAGGATATACTTTTACTATTCATCTCGTTCCGCCCAGAACGAAGTGACTTGGACCTATGGAATCACTCGTGCAGGCTATTTCCCTGAGGTTTTTGACTCTAAGGAGGTGGTCTCTTGGTGCACCAAAAAATATATTCCAAACCAAATAATTATTCCACTGCGCGACCATTCTCCTGTTTCTTTGTCACCTCAGGTCTTCCACAAGATGTTAAAATTGTCGGAGCCAACATTGACCTTTAGAGCACAAGACTGCAAGGAGTTCCTAGAAAAACATGATAACATATTGTACATCTTAGCCGAGTTCCTTGAATACCCAACAACAGTTCCTGAAGATATCACAAAGTTGCAGGTAAGTTCCTTTAGAAATCCATTCCGAGAAATTTCTTGGATTTTTACAAGAATAACGGGGCAGGCATCCACAACAAGAATTTCCCATATAATTATTTATATTCTGTACTTCAAAGTCAAGGAACAATTCATTTTCGATTGGGGGATGCTAATTTCCATTGAGATCTGTTCTTAGCTATCACGATTCAAAGAATCGAATAAATTTAATATGTCATCCTACTTGATTTTCTCAATAGTGCATTATTGTTCATTTCCAAAACTGTCTCTTTCTAAGAAAATAAATTGTGGATTCCACCCAATAACATTCTGGTACTGGGCCCTGTGGAGGCACAAGGCCTCCCATTGTTTTTATGAAGTTTTTAATGACTTTGTCTCAGTTTTCAAAGATTTATTGTTAGGGAAGGATGCTCCGTGGATGTCTGGCCAAGAAACCAAGTTTTTTAACAAGAAGGGAACACTTGAAAAAAAGGAAAATCATAGTGTACTAATGGTCTTTGGCTCCAAGGAAAATCTTTCTTTCCTTCCATGCCACATCATAGACAAGATGTTTGTTGCATAAATAGCAAGGAAATACAACCACTGGTTGCATTTTTTCCATGACAAGAAAAAAAAATAGGTCATTCCTCTACCCTGCAAAGTTGGGGACTTCGTGTGCATAAGCGTTAATAAGATTGACGAATTTTCTGACCATTTCAAGAAATTGAACATAACATATGTTGAAAGGCTAAAAGGGTTCGACCCTAATGGGATTTTTTGAGAACATTTACTGGTAGTTGGATTTAGCAGCTCTTTTATCCATAGACACCTGACCGAAGACAAGGACAGTGATGACAACAATCCTTCTTCTGGCAATTGCGACGTAGAGACATTGAAAAGCGTGAATGAATTGTATAAACAATAGCAAAAAGTATTTGGTGAGAAGAGTGGACAATCCCCCTCCAGCACTCCCAAGAGAATGACATCACAAATCATATCTTCAACGACCCACCCCAGTAGGAAAGCAACCCATAAATCTTCAAATGGAAGAGGAGATAATAACACTCCTCGCATAAAAATTGATAGTTCTCACAAAATTCCACTGACGAAGAAGAGAAAAAACAAGGCACGACAGACAGACGAACCCGAAATTGAAAGTGAACAGTTGCTACTTGAAATTGAAATTGAGCACATGCACAAAGTTGGTCCATCCGCAATGGAAATAATTGAGACCAACATTTTTTACGAAGATGAATCCTTTGTATTCCAGAGCATTGTTTTTGACAACCAATCTAAAAATATGGTCATTGAAAAGAGAGATGTAACAAATAGGAAAGGAAAATATCGCACAGAGATTAAATTTAGGAAAATGTGGTCATCCCAAATCTCCCTATTTCACTGCATAACCAGTGATTCTATTGATGATTACATTGGAGGAATTGAAGTGGAAAATGCCTAATTAAAATACCGCCTCAAGGAATTTGAGGAAGCTTTCATTGCTACCCTAGAATTTTTCAGTCCTTTAGCAAAAAACGCACCTGCTACCATTGTAGCCAAGATGAAAGTATCCTCTACCCTCCTTGCATCGCCTAGATCCCTTGTAGAGAATAACATCAAGAAAATAATGTAGTTAGTTACTGAAGCCTGGGAAGCATCACAAAATATAGTTTCCTTCCAAAAGAAGGCAAATGATTTGCTTGAACATTTGCAGGAGAATTTTAAAAATGATCAACGTTTCTATGAACAGGTGTTGACCCCTTTTTCCAACCATGCCATCAACACCTCGTAACTGAAAAGAACACAAGAGAATCTCCCCTCCCCAAAGAGGACCAAAAAATTAAAAGCATGCTGGAAAAAGAAATTTAAGAACCTGGAGCTCATTGTCGAATCATGTAAACAAGCCATATTAGAAAAGGAAGAATTATTTACAAACCTAATCCAAATAGACTTAGCCGGAAGTACCAACGAGGTTCAATGTTGGGTATGTGTTATATTATTTGCATGTGTGTGTGTGTGGGTGCATCAGATACGACAACTGCATCTGACGATCTCGGATTAAGAGATTAGGGTTTTGGTATCTACGGAATACCTAAAAACATTGTATATATTGTATGGCGAATGGTGAAATTCGATATAATGAAAATAAGAAAGGTTTTCTCAGTTGAGGGTTTCTGGTATAAAAACTTTGTGTACTCTGTGTATGAGCCATTGATTAATTTCTGTATTGCTTAAGAATCTGTATGCATTGCTTTACTTCGCAGGTTTAAAACTTACATGTGGTATCAGAGCTCGTTTTTGGCTTCAGAGGGACACCTTTGTTGTTGAGGGATTGGCTCGGTCTTGATAGATCAAGTTTATCTTGGGTCTGTGATAAGCCTGGGTTTAGTGGGAGATTTTGTAGTGGAGATTCAAGTAAAGAAAGAGGAATGGAGAGCTCATCTAGAATCAAGATAGAGAAGTTCAATGGTAAAAACTTTGAGCTATGGAAGCTCAAGATGGAGGACCTTCTTGTAGACAAAGAATAATGGATCGATGTGGATCCTGGTACACAGCCTACTGGTACACCATCTACAAGCACATAGGCTACTGGTACACAACCTACCAGTACATAAACTACTAGTACACCAGTTACTAGTATGTCGAAGGAAGATTGGGACAAGTTGGATAGAAGAGCAAGGAGTACTATTCGACTCTGCCTGGCAGATTCAGTGTTGTTGAATGTCTAGGGAGAATATAAAGCCAAGGAACTATGGGATAAGTTAGGGAATTTGTATCAATCAAAGTACCTGGTAAACAAGTTGTTTCTTCAAAAGAAGTTGTATCATCTTAGTATGGAAGATGGAGATTCTATGACAGAACATCTAAATGCCTTTAATACTCCGGTAAGTCAACTTGGATCTGTTAATATTATGATTGCAGAAGAAGATAAGTGTATTACTTTGTTATGTTCTTTGCCAGACTCTTGGGGTAATATGGTTGTAGCAATAGGTAGTACCACTCAATCTACATTTAAGTATGAGGATGTAGTTGCATCCTTGTTATCTGAAGAGATGAGGTGAAAAAGCATGGATGGTCATAGCATAGATGCTTTATTTGTAAGAGGGAATACCCAAGATAGGTACCCTGGTAAGCCTTCAGGATGGAGATCTAAATCTACAGGTAGATCTAAGTCTCCAAGAAAATCTTTGAGGAAATGTTGGAAGTGTGGTAAAACAAGGCATTATAAGAAAGATTGCAAGTCTAAGAAGGTTGAAA
>JZKD02S0438104.1:244664-257921 GCA_000966675.3 Picea glauca
TTGTTGACTATATAATCCCCTGGACCCCTGGATGCAAAGAAAACAACAAGTGGGAGAATGTTGGGTATGTGTTATATTCTTTGCATGTGTGTGTGTGTGGGTGTGTCAAATACGAAAACGGTGTCTGACGATGCCTTCACCTAGAGCGTCGTGTGCATCGGGCACTTTCCTAGGGGAGTCCCAGGGGGGGGCAGGTATGCCCCCCTTGGTTACGCGCAACGTTCGACAATGGGCAGTAGCCCGAGGCCGACAGGGTTCGGGGCAGCGCCTCGAATTTTTTTTTTTGGCGGTTTTTGCTATTTTTAGCAGATTTGTAAACTAATCCCGGATTAAGGGATTAGGGTTTTGGTATCTACGGAATACCTAAAAACATTGTATATATTGTATGGCGAATGGTGAAATTCGATATAATGAAAATAAGAAAGGTTTTCTCGGTTGAGGGTTTCCGATATAAAATCTATGTGTACTTTGTGTATGAGCCATTGATTAATTTCTGTATTGCTTAAGAATCTATATGCATTTCTTTACTTCACAGGTTTAAAACTTACATTCAAGACCCAAACTTGATTCTCAAATACTTGTCATTGACCAAAGAATCCTTTGATGAACAACTTGATATTTTAAAGGGGCTGTCTTTCGAAAAAATTTCGGCATACTTGAACATCGTGTAGATGAGCTCGAGTACTGGGTACTGGACTATTTGACACACAATGAAGAAATTGAATAGAGTCTGCATAGTATTTTAATAGATCTAAGGAAATTAGAAAATGACCTTTACGACATAGAAATCCAGGATGAAATCAACATGGCCCCCATGAGAAGCTACATTGAAGAATGGTTCCAACGGAGAATGGACAACCTCATCCAGGAAGGGCAACAACTGGTTGACACGATTACACTGACCATCGACGACAACAACAAAAACGCAGAGGCTTCACAGTAAGTCTATATTGTCATCTTGTTTTCTTTATCAATCCAGTTATTATACCTCTTTAAATAGAAAACTGTAACCAAACACTCATAACTTCCAATTTCTTATTTTTAGGTCTTCCTCTCTTCTATCATGCACTTGTTCTTTCGACATTCCTAATTCTTTTACTTATTTATTTTTATGGTCCGCGGGAGCCCCAATCCCAATCTATATGAAAAATGCATTTAAATTTCCAGAAATATGTAACAGACATTATTATTTTTTGATAAATTTCAAAGAAAACTAATTCGGGAATGCCTTTGTTGCAAGACGTTATTACTATTCTATTGTATGATAATTTTTTTGTTGTTGATGTAACAAACATTATTAATTTTTGATAAATTTCATTTTTTTTGTGTCCAAGAACCTTTGTTTCAAGGAAAACTAATTCGGGAAT
The DNA here is from genome assembly GCA_000966675.3 of Picea glauca. NCBI lineage: Eukaryota > Viridiplantae > Streptophyta > Pinopsida > Pinales > Pinaceae > Picea > Picea glauca. The sequence goes on from JZKD02S0438104.1 coordinate 246,032, forward strand.
GCTAAATTTTTTGTGTCTTATTGTATGCTAATTTTTTTTGATGTAACAAACACTATTACTTTCAAAGAAAACTAATTCAAGAATGCCTTTGTTTCAAGTCGTTATTACTATTCAATTGTATGCTAAATTTTTTGGTGTCCAGGAACCATTGTTTCAAAGAAAACTAATTCAGGAATGCTAAATTTTTTGTGTCCTATTGTATGCTAAACTTTTTTTGTCCAGGAACCTTTGTTGATGTAACAGACATTATTACTATTCTATTGTATGCTAAATTTTTTGTTTGCAAGATATTATTAGTATTCTATTGTGTTTGAATGTTTCGAAAAGAAATAGAAGTATGGAATTTTTGATAAATTTCAAAGAAAACTAATTAATAGACGTTATTACTATTCTATTGTATGCTATTTTTTTTTAATTTCAAAGAAAACTAATTCGGGAATGCTAAATTCTGCATGGATACCACATGTACTTCAACTTGATTCCCACGTGTCTGTCCTCGATCGCATTTATTCTCATTCCAACCTGATAGGGACTACGCTGCCATGCAACACTTGTTTACTATAAAAGCCTAAGTACATTGATATGCCTCATCTAAAAATCACATAAATTTGTGTGAATATTTATTCTTATATCATTGAAAATTTCTTTAATTTTATTTTCTTTTCCATATGAATATTTGTTATTATATCATTGAAAATTTCTTTAATTTTTCTTTTCAAGACACTGTTGAAAAAAAAAATCCTATTTTTATTAGGTTTTTGAGACTATTAATTATATTCAAATAAAAAATATAATTTATTTTATTTTATACTTTCTAAAATTTAAATATCTAACTAAATAAAATTAACAAAAACACCATTTCTTATTATTTAAAATGCTAATTAAAGGTAAAATATTTTTTTTAACTTTTTAAATTAGGTAAATTAATAAAATTCTAAACAATTAACTAAATAAAATTAATTATCCTAAGTGGGTCTAATGGTTAAGAACATGTGTTTCCTCTTAAGAGGTTACAGGTTCAAATCTAGAGAGGGGTAGGATATGTATATCTTCGTAGATTTTACCAGTCAAATCACTAGGCGGAGGGAGGTCCCTTGTCCCACAAACAAGGGGGTCTCATATTAGTGTGAGTCCCCTCCACTTAACGATTTGACTAAAAATCATAAAGATATACATACCCTACCCCTCTGAATTTATTAATATTAATAAATGATCAAAGTATTAACGAAACTCATTTTTTATTGTTTGAAAACAAATTGATTAATAAAAAAAATTATTTTTATGTTATCTAATTTTTTAAATTATAATGTTATTAAATATTGAGGACTCTTATATTACTTTACCCTTCCTAACTCTTTCCCTAATTCTTTGTGAACACGGGATTTCGGGGAACTCTACATAATACCGATGAAAAAAGCCTACGACTCGTGTTCTTGATTTTCATAAGAAACAATTTTAAGTATTATACTCACAGTATGATATGCTTATTAATTATGTTATGCTTATTAATTATGTTAACGAGTTTAAAAGTTAAATACATTATAGAATTTTCCATTCTTTATATAACTATTAGTATTTTGTTATCTTGATATGTTCTTGTTTAGTCATTTTTTAATATTAGTTGTTTATTGAAATTCAATTTTTTGTTAGTTTGTTTGTGACATGTGGGATTAATCTGTGGTTAAGAAAGCATGATTCGGAGGTATTTAAGTCGTCAAAATCACTCGGAGATCGCACCTGGCCTGAGCCACACCAACCCTTAACATGATTGGATTTTTTGTCCCGGCAGGTTTCGAACCGGTGACTTTAACAGCACAGAGAACCTTAACAACACACTCTGTCACCGAGTGTACTACACCTCTGGAACTTTGAAATTCAAAATTATACTAAAGCAAGTTTTTCAACATTAATTTCAATTTAAAATTCAAAATTTTAATAATAATATGAAAGGAAATTTCTTGAATTATCTTAATTTATAAGAGGTAAAATTACATAAACTTTTTTAAATAAATAATATTTTTTAATTCTTAATTAATGATTTAAATAAATAATTTTTTTTAATTCTTAATTAATGATTTAAATAAATAATTTTTTTTAATTCTTAATTAGTGATTTAAATAAATAATTTTTTTTAATTCTTAATTAGTGATTGCAATCATCATTCACCTCCATCTTTATTCAAAATAAAAGAAAGATATTCATCTTACAAAACATTAAAACATTATAATTTCTAACTTTTTTTAATGGTGCATTTGTATAAGTACAACATTGCAAAATGGTAACATGATGCATATGATTCAAGAAATGATAATGAAGTTGGGTGTTATACAATGTGCATGATATTGTATTCAAGAAATGATAATGTAGTACTTTATGCTTTATTTCGGTTATGTATAGTTGTGGAGGAAATAATATATGGGTAGTTTAGGCATAAGGAATGGTGTTTTGTTACGTGGAAATGTCAAAATTCTCTTAGATATTGCTTATGGACTATATTTTTGGTAGCAACGGGATTTAGAGCATTTGACTTAACAAACTATGAGTTTTGTTACTTGAGAGGTAGAGATACTTTTGGATTTGTCATATTGGATGAAATTTGTCATGGGTATGAATGTTATATCTATTTTGTGTTGTGAATTGTCGTGGATATTTTATTGGAACATTTCGTCACAACAAATCTAATAAATAAAACTGAAATCTACACTATGAAGGTTGAATTCCTTTAGATTCCAGAATCTTTAATTACTGTTTTTTTTCTTATGCATGAAAGAGATAAAATGTGGAAAATAGATAAAATTAAAATGCAATCACACACCATCCACAAAATAACACAAAGATTTTCTCTATGGAACCCTTATGGGAGAAAAACCTACTGGAAGGTGAGTTTCTCTACTCTCTTTTCTCTGGAATGGAAATAATGTAAGTACAAAGGAGAAGGCACTCTATATGGAGTTATCTAGGACCTGTAACCTAATAAGATACTATAGAACATTAACCCCCTCTGTTATGCTCTCTAATTTCTCTCTCCCAATTGTTTTTCAAAGCTGTGGAACAAAATACAATAACATAGAATGGAACTCCTTCTCCTCCTAGCGACCTAGTGTTTAACAGAGCCTGATAGCCATCTAGAGATAGGGTTTTGACTTCCTCAACCCTCAATAGTGATAAGGTTTTGGACCTTCTATAATACTCCTGAAATTCCTCACTTGAATAGCCCCATATGAATGACTAGTGTGGGATGACGTGTCATGCTCTCATACCATGGTGGTCAAAACGATAATTCAACTTGTTGAAGGCATAAATTTTGCATACAAGCTCTGATTAACACATTTTTTGTACTATTGGAAAGGTCTCGATGTGTAGAATAATTTCACTAGGTAAAAAATATTTCAAGCCCCAATTCCTCAAAATTTCATCTGATTTCTCAAAATGGCTCTGAAAGGTTTCAAATCCCAGTTTTCAAACTGGGACCTACCATTAAAATGACTTTACAAGTTTATTCCTCCAATTTTTCCCACTCTGAAAGCATAAATATAGATGAAAAATAATATAATGATCCAATATGGATCTTAACTCCCCATTTAGGGAGGTTTTTGGTCCCCAAAAACTTTGCTAAATGAAGTGAGGAAATTTTTCCTCTACCTTCTCCTCAGAATCCCAATTTGTTTTTCCTGGAATTTATCGTTTCAACCTAACCTGCCAAAGGTCATGTTGCCCCTATATTGTAGTTATGGACTACTTCTACAAAATTGTGCCCTCTTCCAACTTTGTCTGAGCATATGGTGTTAAATCCTCTTTGAAAGGTAGGAATTTACCCTCCTCTCGATCCAACATTGAGGTCTCATAGATTTTGAGATAATCCACACTCACTATTTAATAAATGCACATGTATGGGGGTAGACTGAGTCTGTGGGTGTTATCTCCCATCTTTTCCAATACCTCAAAAGGATCATATCGTGGAGCCTTGATCTTTTTACCAAGACCCTATAGTTTTTCCTTATTCAACTATGACCATACTATGTCTCCCACTTTAAATGTTCTCTTTGTTTTATGTTGGTCATGTCCCTGTCTTATATTATGCTCGTTGGTATCCCAAAGTGTACCTAGGAATGTTCAAAGAATAAGTTTGTCGCTTCATGTCTCTTGATGGTATTTTTACAAGGAATGAGAATGCACATTTTGTTGAACCTGTCATCTCCCACAAAAAAATAGTCATGTCACTTCTGCATGGTTGGAAAAGCACCCAAAAAATCCATGGAAATGCTTTCCCAATGTCTAGTGGGTACTGGTAAGGGATTGTATGGACCTTGCTTCATGTTACTAGGATTGATGGTAAAACAAAGTATACATCCTCTAATATATCGTGATGCATAATCTTTCATTTTATGCTAGTACACATACCTCTGTAAGTTGGAAACTGTCTTCCCAACACCAAAATGTCTTGCAACCTTAGAGGTTTGATCCTCTCTGATAAGTTGTAGTTGTTCAACTTTTGGGACACAAATCTTGTTGAGCTTGTATAGTAACCCATTTTGGAAATGACAGTCAACCTTGTCGGCACCTTCTTCTATATAAATTTGACCCTATAGTTATTGAAACACCTCCTTGAATTCCTCATATTTTGTTTATGCCTCTCAATATGAATCATGGGTAAAAGGATCCATGTGCATCAGAGTTCCCAATGTTGTAACATTGGGTGTGGGTACATCAAAATTACTAGGCTTGATGGTACAACAAAGTATACATCCTCTAATTTATTGTGTTTCATCTTCTTTCATTTTAGGCTAGTACACATACCTTTGTAAGTTGGAAATTGTCTTCCCAACACCAAAACGTCTTGCAATCTTAGAGGTGTGAGCCTCTTTGGTAAGTTGCAGTTGTTCACCTTTAGGGACATATATATATTTGATCTTGAAGAGTAACCCATTTTGGAAATGATATTCATCCTTATCGTCGCCTTCTTCTATATGAGTTTGACCCTATAGTTATTGAAACACCTACTTGAATTCATCATATTTTGTTTATGCCTCTATGTATGTATGATGGGTAAGAGGATCCATGTGCATCAAATTTCCCAATGTTGTAATATTGGGTGTGGGTATCCTTGAAATCATGTATTTCAACTTAATTGTGTTTCTCTTATTATACTTTATGACTAGATGAAATTTTTGTAATAACCCCTTACATTTGTAGTTCTTGGTTTTCTATAACTTACTCTAGGCCTATAAATACTAGAACGACTAGTGATCTATGTGGATGATGGTATCCTTTCCCATAATATAGTTCTTCCACTTTATGACAACATGTACCAAGGCATAGATCCCCTTGTCATATGTAGGGTAATAGAGGATCTCCTTATGAAATACTTCAGAATGGTAGCAGTAGGTCGTCCTCCCTACATTAGGACTGCTCCCATAGCATACCCACTTGCATCTGTCTCCACGTCAAAGGGATTTTTAAACTTTGGTAGCACGCGCACTAGTGCTTGACTGGACTTTCTTTTCAGCTCATCAAAGACCTTATGATAAGTCTTCCCCCACTAGAAACTCTTATTTCACGTTGTTATTTCATGGTGTGGTGCAGCTACTGCTAAAAAAGAAGCTATGAAATTTCAAAAGCACTATGTTTCCCCAAAAAAAATCCTAACTTTTGTGCAATTTGTAGGAGAAGTTACTAAAGAAAGTCCACTCTGGAATTATTTCCTAATTTAATGCTATACATGTGATGGAAATTGTGACACAACAAATTCACCTAGAATTGCAGTTTTTCCTCATCAAACATCATCGGGTCTTTGAGACACCAAAGGGGGTTTATCCCCTTCTCATAGAGAGCATTACCATGGAATTCCCTTGATTCCAAGAAGTCAACCACCAAATGTACATCCTTATCAACACCCTTTTGCATAATAGAAGTAAATATAAAATATCATTTAGGAATTATAGCAGGTTGGGGCCATACATCCTACTACAATCCCTTACTCATCACTAGTAGTCATGGTGTTAAAGAAGGAATACACTTAGTGAAAGTGTCCTAATTTTAGGGTTCTCAATAAGTTGATGATCAAGGATAAATTTCCTATTCTAGTTATCGATGATCTATTGGATGAACTTCATGGAACCAAGGTTTTTTACTAAGCTTGATGTGCATTCAGGATACCACCAAATAAAAATGAAAGAGATGGAAATCCATAAGACATCCTTCCAGACACATGAATTCCATTATGAGCTTCTATTGATGCTTTTTAGTCTTTGTAATTCTCCATCCACTTTCCAACGCCTGATGAACAAGATTTTCAAACCCTCCTACATGTTTTTTTTTCATTCTTCTTCGATGATATCTTGATATATAATAAAGAATGAAAATCACACATATAGCATGCCAATAAGTCCTTGCAACTCTTGATAGATAAACAATTATTCCTAGAGTGCTCGAAATGTGCTTTTGGGGATCCATAGGTTCAATATTTGGGTCGCATTGTAAGGCAGGATGGATTACAAGTCGATCCCAAAAAAGTGGTGGCTATGCAAGATTGGCTTTCTCCAAAAAAACTAAATATCTTGTGGGGTTTCTTAGGAATTATAGGATACTATTGGAAATTTGTGAAAATTTATGGAAAAATTGTAGCTCCCCTAACTTCACAAAAAAATAATTAATTTATGTGGAGAGAAGTAGCAGAAGATACCTTCGCTACTTAAAAATATGCCATGTGCACTACTCTTTTATTAGCATTGATTGGTTTTACTTATACTTTTCTCTTATAATATGATGCCTCAAGAAAAGGTATCAAATAATTATTGATGCGAGAAGGATTTCCCTTAGCATTCACCAGTAAGTAATTGTGTGACTACAATTAGGGAAAATCTGCATATGAGAAGGAAATGATGGTTATCCTTCATGCAGTGGAGACTTGGCACCCATATCTCATAGGGAGACATTTCCAAATCATAACTAATCATCATAGTCTAAAATTAATTCCTCAAACAATGGTTTTATTCACTAGAGAAACATAATTAAGTTTCCAAGATGATAGGATATGATTATGAGATCATGTATAAGGGTAAATAAAATGTTGTGGATCATTCTTTATTTAGACAATTTGAGGAGGATAGATCACTCATTTCCTTATCCTTACCAAGTCTATGATGGATCAAGGAAGCCTGTAGGGAATGGATTTAAGGAAACTCATCTAATGGTTTTAGGAAAATTCCAACCCTCATAAAGTTTATACATGGAAACAAAATACATTGCATTATAAATGGAACATTGTTCTAGCAAAATATTCAACATTAAAACAACGAGTCTTAGAGGAGATACATTCATTAATAATATTCAATCACTTTACATCTTGTAAAACCTATGAAATAAATAAACACTCATTCTTTTGGGAAGGAAAGAAAACATATATCTAGGATTTCATATAATCCTATGACACTTTCCAAGTAAATAAGTGAGAGATAGTGAAGATACAAGGGACATTGTAACCACTATTAATACCAACATAGATCTGGATTGACATCTCAATGTATTTTATTATGGGCCAACTCTAAAAAATAAGGTAGCAAATTATTCATCATGGTGGTTGTCAAGAATATTTAAAAAGATACTCATTTTTGTGCCCTAGTTCATCCCTTCACTCCTTTTGTAGTTTCCCAGCTCTTCAATAACCATGTATTTAAGTTATGTGGTATGCCCACTTCCATTGTCTTGGATTGGGACACCACATTCACTGGAAAATTTTGGCATGATTTATTTAAACCTCAAGGTGTATATTTGAATACTACCACTACATATCATTCCCAGATTTATGGCCAAACAAAAGTGGTCAATAAGTTCTTAGAAATCTATTTTAGATGCTTTTTTTATAGAAATATGTGCCAATGGGAACAATGGATTCCCCTTGTTGAAAGGTGGTACAATACCACTTATCACATAGCTACCAAAATGACACTGTATGAAGTTGTTTATGGTCAAAACCCCATATAAATGGCATCCTATGTATTAGGAACCTCCAACATTGATGCAATAGATCGAATGCTTCATTCTAGAGAAGCCATTATCCTTAACCTCAAGGAAAAATTTGTTATGGTGTAGAATCAAATGAAACGAAAAGTTGATCATCATATATTTGAATGTTCTTTTTCCAAATGGGATGAAGGGTTCCTATTCCTACAACCTTATAAAAAAATCACTAAAAGATAAAGTTTTCTAGAATATAGCTCCCAAGTTCTATGATCCCTATCAGATCATACAATGCATTGGATAGGTGGACTACAAGCTATCTCTCCTTGCCCACTCCAATATTCATCAAGTCTTTCATGTTTCCTATTTGAATAAGGTTATGGGAATGAATTTCAAAGTGCATACTAACCTACCAAAACTTGATGAGTATGGTTTCATTTGTATCCAACTAGAAGAAGAATTGGATATCGAAGAGCATTAGTTTCATTGATGCACGATCAAGGGAGTATTGATCCAATGGAAATATATGCAACTATAAGATATCACATGGGAAACACTACCTTCAAGGGGGAGGGCATGTTAGGGTCATGTATTAACTTGCTTACTTAGGATACTTTATTAATGTATAAGGTCACCTTCCTTGAATGAGGTCCACTAAATAGTTAGTTAATAGTCATTCATTGTAAAAAAAGGTCATCTTTATTAATAAGGTCAAAATTAGTTACTAGAACCTTAAGTGGCTCTATAAGTAGTTAATATTCTCTATTAAATAAAATATTATGTAAAGTTTTGTCAAGAATTGTTAGTATATTTGGATATTTTCTCTAGGATGTTTCCCATTGAAGAGAAAAGTAAGCATAAATCTCTATTTTTTATTATAATTAATAAAATATATATTTCTTAAGATATATCTATTTTATCTTGTGTTTTTTAATTTCATACCAATATTCTATTACATTTTATTTTATTTCTCAAAAAAAAATGAAAGTTAATTACATTATAGATATAGAGATGAAGAGACACTTAAACATAACATGTATAAACGTTACCTTCTGAAAGAACTAGTGACATTGTGACTATTTGCCCATATGTGTTAGTGGACACCAATATTCTATATTCTATTTGATTTCTCTAAAGAATTGAGGTTAATTACATTATATAGAGAGAGATGAAGAAAAACTTAGACATAACATGTATAAAAGTTACCATCTGAAAGAACTAGTGGCATTGCGACTAGTTACCCAGATGCGTTGGTGGATAGTAATAAATCCATACCTGGATTTTAAATTTAGTAATGTAAAGGATGTCACTTATAAAACTTTGCGCTTTGAATAAAGAGGTAACAACCTCTTTAGAAATTGTAATTTTGTGTTACGGGTGGACATTAGAGTAATAACGTTGTAATAATATTCAGGAGACAAAAATATTGTATAATGGTCACTTTATATATTAGTCATCTGTGATTAATGTAACATTTATATGTTAGGATTAGAGGCAAAATAAATGGTCGCAATGAAAAACTTAATTTTGGATATATATGAAATGCAACATTAATAGTATATGTCTATTAGCTTTCTTCACCATGATCTCCATTTACTTGTATGTCTATACCTAATTTTATATAATATTTCTTTAAAAGTGAAGTTCGGTTTATTATTATAGAACGTTTGGAGTTCTTTCTAAAAATAAATCGAAGTAATATTTCATTAAAGTGATATATATGAGAGAGAATCTAATAAAATAATAAATTGACATTTGAATTGTTAAAAATTCATCAATCATTTATATCCTTATGATAACCTACTCACTCATAATGTTAAAATTCATATATATATATATATATATATAAAACAACATTAACATTGTGGATTATGAAGAAAAAATATTCTTAATTATAATACAAACCAATGTATTCAAATCAATACTGGAGTAAAGATTCCAATGAAAATTATATTAAATCAAAAGAGATTACATAAAATATTTTTAATCATATAAAATATTCTTAATCATAATACAAACCAATGTTTTCAAGTCAATACTCGAGTAAAGATATTTCATTGAAAATTATATTAAATCAAAAGAGATTACATTTGGAAATAACCATTGATATTTGACTAGCTTTAAAAAAAAATAGATTTAACACTAGTAACATAAAAGAGGCATTTCCTATTCCTAAGTATTCCGTTGGATGACATCCTTTTTTATATATTGGTATATAACATAATTTCAACTATTTAACCCCCAAGAAATAGTATTCCGTTGGATGACATCCTTTTTTATATATTGGTATATAACATAATTTCAACTATTTAACCCCCAAGAAATAGTATTCCTTTGGATGACATCCTTTTTTATATATTAGTATATAACATAATTTCAACTATTTAACCCCCGAGAATAGGCATTTCCTATCCCTATCAAGTATTTCATTGGACGACATCCTTTTCTATATATTGGTATATAACATAATTCCAACTATTTAACCCTCAAGAAATAAAATTATTAAAATTTATAGTTACATGATAATTAACTTCATTTCTAGTATTATAGTCCATGTTTTCAAATCTTAACATATGGAATTCACTATAAGATCAAAATCATTAACATTATTTGGCATTGGACAATTTGAAAATTTTGACCACCTCCTTTCAAGAATGATATATACCATAAATCAAAATATAGTTAATGTCTTCAAATCTTAACATATGGAATTCACTATAGGATCAAAATCATTAACATAATTTGACATTTGACAATTTGAAATTTTTGACCACCTCCTTTCAAGAGTGATATATACCATAAATCAAAATATAGTTATTTCAAGAGTGATATATACCATAAATCAAAATATAGTTATTTCATGCATTATCATCGGAAGCTACTCAATTTCTTAAAACGAATCTCTCAAATAACTTCCTTGTTGGTTTTATCTAGTTGTACGCCATTGGCTCGGTGCATCCATTCCTTTTCCTTAGATAGTACTCTAAGGCCCATATTAAATCTAATATAGAGATCACCATCTATATTAACCCCCATGTTGGTTATCTAGATATAGAATATTAATGCTTTTGTTTGAAGTATTGATATATCTCAAATTGCTTAGATAATTCTTTGTTATATAGGTTTATACTTGAAAGTATTCTTTGTATCTCTTACTACAAATTATTTGTTTTTCTAATTTTCCTCCAACAATAATTAGATGGATTCCTTGATCATACAATTCCATAAGTGATCACATCTATAAATTTATCACATGTTCCTTTAAGCATGCTAATCACAAAATTAAGTTACGTTTGTTTCATCAACTTGTTTTATACTAGTGCTCATATGCTTGGCTTTTATATGTTTTCCCATGAGAAATAAATTCATTAATTTCATTTTCTCATATGTTATATATTTGGCTTTTATGTTGGCATACGCTTAGAAATAAATTCATTAATTTCATTGGTTGTTAGAAATCCTTTTTTCATTAAGAATAAATTGATATATAGTAATCCTAATTGATGTTTCCATCCTTTACTTTTACAAGTGTCCTACTTTATCCTTCCCAACATGAACAACTATACACTAACATATCCTAGCCTAACCCACCTTACTTATTCTACTCCACACTACCCTACCACTACCCAAACCACATATACCTAGTCTAATCTACTCTATTATATATTAACCTACCCTATGCTAACCTACACAGTTTAATCCCCTTTATCCTAGACTATCATAACCTATCATTGACCACTTATCCTAATATACCATAGCATAAACCACCCTAACCTACACTTATGCATCCTATCATAACCAACCATACCTTAACTTCAACCTATTTTTTTCCTTTGGAAAAAGGTTGCATATTTTGTATTAGTAGAATAAAAAGGAGTACATTCTATAAGTGTTGGAACATCATTCTTTTACAAAGAAAATATTCACAAAT
>JZKD02S0438104.1:275609-291305 GCA_000966675.3 Picea glauca
GTTTCTCTAGCACCCACTAGAAGGAAGCACCAACTCCCTGGTTTCTCTAGCACCCACTAGAAGGAAGCAACAACTCCCTAAGTGTTCCAGCACCAACTGGATGGAAGCACCAACTTCCAATCACACAAGCACCAACCTGTAAAACAGAGAACAACAATTCTCCCTTGCACCACCCTACCACCTTGGTTTCTCTGGCTGCAACCAGATGGAAGCTACAACTCCCTGTGTTCAAGCACCCACTTGAACCTCTGAGGATAACAATCCTCCCTAGCACCTCCCTACCACCCTTAAATATCAATCTTTGCTACTGAAACTTATTACAGTGATATAATGTTCATCAATGGCTTACCAGTCTCATCACTGTTCTGCTACACTACCCTGCTCTGTCTACTTCACTGTCTTCCTACACACATGCCTTGCGCTTTTTGTTCTTCTTCCTTTTATGCTGTGTGTCACATATCCATTCAATGCACCATTCCTCTTCTGTGTATTTCAGCTGATGCACACTGCCTCCTTCTACACGCCTGAATCACTCTCAACAGCACCCCATCTCTTCTTTGTTCTGTGTTTTTATTCCCTATGTGCATCTTTTGCATCCTCTATTCACAATGCTTTTGCATGTTGTCCCCATGTCGAGTGCTCTACCTGATCATCATTGTAAATCTTTAGCTTCTCTGGTGGTTAAACCCATGTGTCCATCATCATTGGGTGTTATGCCAAGATTCCTTAGCCTCTCCAACAATCGAGACTCTTCGTCTTCTCTGTCATAGTCGAGCTCATTCCCTCTGTTGTAGTTCCAGTCTCCAACGGTATTACATCTATAAATAGCCTCTATGAATAGTCTTCATGCCACTGGAAGATGCCTCGAGACTCTTCATATTCTCTGGCGATCACCCTGAAGTCTCTTCGAGTCCTCTGGCAGAAACCATCAGTCGTTTCTAGTAGTTACACTGTGAACCTCCAAGAAAATGCATCAGCAACTAAATCGCCAAGCGTCCAAGAGTTATGATTCAGTTTTTCTAACTGAATCATAACTGATCGATTAACTGTGAAGAGCAACAATAGCCCTTCATTCATATTTCCAAGTATCCAACACCGTTGGATTACCAGCATAGGGTCTCGTGTTGATTTCGCCATTTCGCATTTTGGCATTTCGGCATTCCTGTGGTGAAGAGTCTCGACTCTTCATGTTACGATCGCCAAAACTCCGAAATGGAGTTTATCTCCACTAGATTCTTCCCCTCGCGTGACCACTAGTGGTGAACACAGGCTGCGCCAAAATGCATTTCGCAATTTCACATTTCGGCATTTTGTGATTTCGCGTGTCATGAATTCCTATTGCGAGGCATCTCGACTCTTCAAGTCGTGATCTCCGAAATGGAGTTTAGTTGTTAGCACCTTCCTCCAAATCGCAACGATGTGACCACAACCTATGACCACTCGCTAATCATTTGATCACTTCATTCTTTAGATCAACGGTCCACGATCCATGGTTATCAGATGACTATCCTCCACCCCAGAACTTCAGCTTTAGGGACTTTGAAGGAGAGTTGATGCTAAAACTCCCAAAACTAAATTCCTGGAATGATGTCACTCAATGACGTGTCATGATCCATGTGTCTGCCATGTGTCACTCAGAATTGTGATTTCCAAGTTCCTAAAATGCCAAATCAACTTGATACTTGTCCTTACATGATTGTGCCACGTGTCCTTTCTGGCGTAGGTTGCCACCTATCCTTGCTAACATGGTCTGCCACATTCACCTCCTGGGTCTGACGGCCTAAATTTGTCCTTGATCCAACGACTAGGATTATTTCTCGATTTCACATATCGCGAGTTTGAGAGGTTAGGAAACCCCGTTCCTTTGATCTTTGGTTTCCCGGTTTGCGAAACTCCGAAATGGAGTCTTTGTTGATGTACCTGTTTTGGGATTTCGATGTTTTGCATTTTGCAACTTCGGGACTCCTGTGATGAAGAGTCTCGACTCTTGACTCCTCCAACTCCCAGTATCCAAAACTCCAAAATTGAGTCAGATCAACGGTCCACAATCTCGATGATTTTACGGTCCATATCTTTTCATGATTTCGTGATTTTCTGTCGTGAGTTGCTTCCTTGACTCCTGGAGTTTATGCTTCTGAATGGGATCCAACGATCACTTGTTGAACTTTCCATTGCCATGCCATTATCCCTGCACTACTAGTTGTGATCTTTGCCTTCAATGACAAACATGCATACTCTACACTATATCTTCTGATCTTATCGATTTTTCTCTACTATGTCTTCCCAAAATACTTCTGGTGCCCTCTTGGCACCTTATTCATGTACTTAAGACATCGTCATTGTTGTACTTTCCATCAATGGCAAGAATACGCTGCCTGTAAAACATTCCAACAAATGTATGTTTGATAAGTTTGACTTGTTCCATCATAGGTTGCAGTTCAAGTTTCCCATCCTATCACCACCTTTTATCCAATTTAGTATCACCTCATTATCCCCAGAGACCTAAGTCTTAGGGATCCTTTTGTCCACTACAAATTTTAATAAAACCTTCAATGTAAATAGTTTAGCATAATTATTTGAGCCCCTACCCATACCTACTTCAAAGACAAAGAAATGATCATTAGTAATATACAAAAAACCTCCAACACCATAAGTAGAAGCTTTATATTGACTCGATCCATCAAAGAAGCCTCTCGACATTGACTTATACATTTGAGGTTGCTTGATAATTTTGGCCTTTAATGGTTTAGGGAATATTTTATAGTTTCCAAAAACAACTCTAATATAAGAAGAACATTGGTATGATGGAATGTATCTATCATGAAATAGATTTTCATTTATAGAAACTAAGATACCCCACATCACCACAAATGGAAAATCTTTGAAAGCTTTGAATGCTTTGTTTTCAAACCAATTTTTGAGAGCCACTTCCATAATAAGCCCATGCTAATCTTCCTTTAATCTAGTCAGCCTCTATTTCTTCCCACACCTAAACCAATAGCCTCAACCTACTTAGCCTAGTATTCTCTACCTTATTCTACACTACACTTCCCTAACCTACATAATGTAGCATATCTTACCCTAGTTTATCCTACCATTGATTTGATCTACCCTTCACATGAATACCTTATCCTAACATATCATAACTTAGATTACCATACCTTACACTAATTTTTTCCATCCTTTCTCACCCTACCCTCTATCAAGCCTAATATACCACACCTTAACCCAACCTACCCTCCAATATACCTAGCTTAATATAGCCTAACTTAACCTAGCCTATCCTAACCTAACCCATCCCAACTTACCCTGACCTAGTATAGCATATCCTAACCTACCCAAACCTAGATTACACTAATTTACCTAGCTTAATATACCCTAACTTAACCTGTCCTATCCTATCCTAACCCATCCCAACGTACCCTAACCTATTATATCATACCCAAACCTATCTTACACTATATACCCTAGCCTAATTTAGCCTAGTTTATGCTAACATAGCTTAACATCCTTAACCTATCCTAGCCTAGCATATCCTAACCTAGACTATCCTAACATAGGATACCCTATCCTAGCCTAACCTAACCTAACCTACCTTATCCTACCCTACCCTAGCCTATCCTACCCTACCCTACCCTACTTTAGCATAAATTGACCTAACCTACCTTTACCTAACCTATCATAACATAACCTAACTGAGTCTAGTCTACCAAAAACTAACCTAACCAAGCCTAGCCTAGGCTAACCTATCCTAGCTTACCCTACCTTGGTCTACCCTAGCTTAGCATACCATTTCTTAGCATAACCTAACTTAACCTACACAAACCTAGCCTACACAAAACTAGTCTATCCTAACCTAACCTACACAAACCCAACCTAGCCAAACCTACAAAAACCTAGCCTAGCCAAGACTACCCTAACCTAGGTTAGCCTAACCTAGCATAACCTATCCTATGCTAATCTAACCTTTTGTAACCTAGCCTACTATAGATTGACCTAGAGTAACCAAGCCAAAAAAAACATAAACAAGTCTAGCCTAGGCTATCCTAGCTTACCTAGCCTAGCCTAGCTTACCCTACCTTGGTCTACCCTACCCTAGCATACCCTTTCTTAGTATAGCCTAACTTAACCTGCAAAAACCTAGCCTAACCTAACCTAACCTAACCTACAAAAAAATACTCTAATCTAACCTAACCTAAACAAACCCAACCCTTCCAAACCTACAAAAACCGAGCCTAGCCAAGCCTACCCTAACCTAGCTTAGCCTAACCTATCCTATCCTAACCTAGCCTATGCTAGGTTAACCTATTGTAACCTAGCCTATTATAGATTGACCTAGAGTAACCAAGCTTGAACTAGCTTAAACTAGTGTAGCCTAGCCTAGTCTAATCTACCCTACCCTACCCTACCCTCACTTAGTGTACACAAGCCTAGCCTAGGCTAGCAAAGCTTACCCTATCTTATCCTAACCAATATTAGACTAGCCTAAAATGTAGGCTACCCTAACCTACCTAATGTATCATATATTACCCTATTTTATCCTACCTTTAATTTGATCTACCCTTCACATGAATACCTTATCCTAACATATTATGACTTGGACTACCCTACCTTACACTAATTTATTCCATCCTTTATAACCCTACCCTCTATCAATACTAATATACCACACCTTGACCCAACCTATTCTTCAATCTACCTATCTTAACATATCTTAATTTAACCTATCCTATCCTAACCTAACCCATCCCAACTTACCCTAACCTACCCAAACCTACCTTACACTAAATTACCCTAATGTAACTTAGCCTAGATTATACTAACGTAGCTTAACATCCTTAATCTATCCTAGCCCAGCATATCCTAACCTAGACTATCATAAGATAGGATACCATATCCTAACCTAACCTAACCTAACCTAGCCTAGCCTAACCTAGCCTACCCTATCTTATCATAAACCAACCTAGACTACCTTTACCTAACCTATTCTAACATAACCTAACCAAGACTATTCTACCAAAATCGAACCTAACCAGATATATCCTAGCCTAGCTTACCCTACCTTGGTCTACCCTACCCTAGCATACCCTTTCTTATCATAGCCTAACTTAACCTACACAAACCTAGACTAACCTAACCTAACCTACACAAAACCAAACTATCCTAACCTAACCTACACAAAACCAACCTATCCAAACCTACACAAACCTATCCTATCCAATCCTACCCTAACATAGATTAGCCTAGCCTAACCTAGCCTAACCTAGCCTATGCTAAGCTAACCAATTATAACCTAGCCTATTATAGATTGACCTAGAGTTACCAATCATGAACTAGCTTAAACTAGCCTAGCTTAGCTTAGCCTATCCTAGTCTACCCTACCCTATTATACCCTACCCTAGCCTACCCTCACTTAGTGTACACAAGACTATCCTAGGCTAGCAGAGCTTACCCTATCCTACCCTAACCTAGATTAGACTAGCCTAAAATGTAGGCTACCCTACCATAGCCCTAACTAATGTATTATACTTTATCCTATCCTACCTAGTGTACCATAACCTAGCCCACCCTTGCATATCTTGAAATAGTGTACCTAGACTAAACTATCCTATCCTAGCCTATCCCAACCCTACTTAACCATAAAATAACTTATGCTACCCTACCTTAATGTATCTTAGCCTACCCTACTATAAGTTAGCCTGAAGTAACTTAGCCTAGCCTTTACTAAGATAAATTATCTTATCCTACCATAACTTAACCTAACCTACCCTACCCTAGATCCTCACTTAAATTGGCCTACCCTAACCTAAATTAGCCTACCCTAGCCTAACCTATCCTACCATAACCTACCCTACCTTAGTCTAAATTATCCTAGCCTCCCATAAGATATCCTATCATGACCTATTATACCATACCCTAACCTAGCTTAAGCTACCTTACCCTATGCTAACCTACCCTACCCTACCCTATGCTAACCTAACCTACTCTAATATAATGTACCCTACTTTACCTCAGATTAAACTAGTCTAACCTAGCCTAGCCTATCCCTACACAATCCTAAAATAACCTAACATAACATAGCCTAGCCTACCCTAATCTATCTTAACCCACCCTACTTGATCCTACCCTAACCTAACTTGGTCAAACCTATCATGGCTCAGCCTGACCAACCTAAACTAATCTAACCTACCCTAGTCTAGCTTAGCTTATCTTAGCCTATCTTGGCCTAGGATAGCCTATCCTAACTTAGTCTATATTAATCTAACCTAGTGTAACCAAGCCTATCATAGATTGACTTAGACTAATCAAGCTTGAATTAGCCTAATCAAGCCTAGCCAAACCTAACCAACCCTAAACTAGCCTAACCAAGCCTAGCCCAACCTAACATAGCCAAGTGTACCATGGCTTGGCCTACCCTTGTCTATCATACACAAGCCTAACCAAGGCTAGTTGAGCCTACCCTAACTTACCCTAACCTAAATCATCTTAGTCTAACCTATCATAGCCTAATACATTTAAGCATAGGCTAGACTATCATAAGCCAACATATCGTAGCATATCCTATGCAATCCTAACGTATCCTAGCCTAGCCTACCCTTTCTTAGCCTAGACTGACCCAACCTAACCTAACCTATGAAAATCTAGCCTACCTTAGCCAAGTTTACCCTAACCTATCCTAGCCTAGCCTATGTAAAGCTAAACTAATGTAACCTAGCCTATTATAGATTAGCCTAGAGTAACTATGCCTAAACTAGCCTAGCCTACCCTAGCCTACCCTCACTTAGTGTACACAAGCTTGGTCAAGGCTAGTAAAACCTACCCTATATTACCCTAACCTAACCTATCCTAACCTAACCTAACTTAGACTTGCCTAACCTAATGTACCCTAGCCCACCCTAATGTAGCGTACTTTAGCTTAGCCTACCATAGTGTACCATAACCTAACCTACCATAACCTAACCTACCCTAACCTACCCTTTCCTATCCTGAGGTAGCATATCCTAGACTAAACTAGCCCAGTCTAACCCAACCCTACTTAACCATAACATGTTCTAACCTAGTGTAAAATATCCTACCCTACCATAACCTACCCTACCCTTGTGTAAAATATCCTATTCTACCCTCCCCTGGCCTATATTAATCTACCTTACCCTATGCTAAACTACCTTAACCTACCTTATGCTATCCCAACCTACACTAATCTAACCTACCATACTTTACCTTAGACTAAACAAGTCTAACCTAACCTAGCCTATCCCTACCAAACCCTAAAATAACCTAGGAAAACTTATACTACCCTACCCTAATATAGCCTAACCCACCCTGCTTGAGCCTACCTTAACTTAACTTGGTATAACCTAGCCTAGATTAGCCTAACCTAACCTACCTTAGACTAGCTTAGCTTAGCCTAGCCTAACTTGGCCTAGGCTACCCTATCCTAACCTAGTCTATATTAAGATATACAAATGTAATTGAGCCTATTGTAGATTGACTTAAACTAACCAAGCTTATCCCAACTTAACCTAACCTAATGTACCATACCCTAGCCTACCCTTATCTAGTATAAAAAATCTTAGCCAAGTCTAGTTGTTCCTACCCTAACTTACCCTAATATAGAAACCCTATTCTATCCTATCATATCCTACCCTATCATGGCCTATCATATGTTTCCTACCCTACCTAGCTTAAAGTATGCTACCCTACTCTACCCTAACCTACCTTATTATGGCCTAGCCTACCGTAACCTAACTTAAATTACTCTACCATAGTTTATCCTACCCTAACCTAACCCTACATTAACCTAAAATTATCCTAACTGAGTCTAATCTATCCTAACCTAGCGTTACCCTACCCTACCCTACCCTACCAAACCATCTTAACTTGCCCTAGTTTAACTTACTTTACCCTACCCTACCCAAACCTACCTTAACCCAGCTTACCTTACCGTAGACTAGCCTAACCTAACCTACCTTAATATAGCCTATTCTAACCTTTATTAACCTACCCTACCCTAATATAGCCTAACCTAATCTCTCCTAGACTAACCTCATTTAAGATACCACATATTCAAGACAATCCTAATATTCTCTTTGTAATGATCATTAGAATGCTTTAGAAAATTCAAAAATCTATCACAATTCAAAGAAAAACATTTTTCTTTGAAAGGAAAGGGCATAAAAGAGATGAAATTGAGGGTATATCATTGATAGTATAAGTGTTGTGATTCTTATAAATCCACAACCTACAAAATCCTCCAAGAACTTAAACAAAAAGTTTTCCCAATAGAGAGAGCGTGATTACACATGAATACACTTTTAGAGAATTAGTATTTAGTGGCTCCAATGTGAGATTTTAATGGTTGTTTATCACATGAGGTCTCAATGTGTCATAAACTTATCTTTGACATAAGTGAATTACTTTAATATGGAACTTTAATTTCCAATGTCATCATAGAGTATCTAAATCACCACCTTGAAAACTCCTCCCACAAAGCATATTTATTTAATAGATAAAGATTTAGAATTTCATTATTCCCATTGTTCCATCAAATTTCCTATTGGTATAGGCCTATTTCACTAGTTATTCGAAATTTCACCCTTGAAACTCAACATTTCAAGACCTATTTTTTTTACCAATGGATATTTTAATGTCTCAAAACCATTTGAAGTCTTGAGCCATATTTTTCTAGTGATTTAGTTAAGGCCCTAATCTTTATCATTTTAGTTACTCTAATATGTTCTCAAGTTTTGTCATTGTCAATTGCATTTTATATGAAAATCCTATCATTTATAATTTGATATATGATTCACCTAGTGTAATTTAGCCTTCGTAATCATGTAGGAAACTCTTGTTATCTCCCATTTTGAGCTTAAGTAGTCTTAAAAATTTTAAATAGTTATCTAGAAATGTATGGAGTGGGTTGGAGCAATAGACCAAAATACTTTATTCATCAAAATATTATCTCAAAGAAGTTTTTGAAAGAGTGGAATGGCCCTTTATTTTAGACATGCTAGAAGCATTAAACTTCAATTATAATTTCATGGTAGTGGTCAACACATTATTTGAAGTTTTTGAAAGAGTATAATGGCCCTTTATTTTAGACATGCTAGAAGCATTAAACTTCAATTACAATTTCATGGTAGTGGTCAACACATTATTTGAAGTTTTTGAAAGAGTAGAATGACCCTTTATTTTAGACATGCTAGAAGCATTAAACTTCAATTATAATTTCATGGTAGTGGTCAACAAATTATTTAAAGATTCTTGTGCATCTATAACAATTAATTGGAAATTTGTATATCACATTTGAGATATATGGGAACTATTTTATATCTAACCTTTCTTTTAATGGCCTATCATTATGGTGTCCACTTATACCATCCCATGATGGAGTGATTTTCACATTAAAGGATTGAATTGTACTATCTTCTTGACTTGGTTTTCTTCCACCTCAGGGATGATGAAACATTTTCATCCATTATTATTGAAAAACCTTTTGATGTTTCTAGAGTCATTGGAATCTAATTTTTGTTGTTCTCCATTGGTCTCTTCTATGAAATCTAAAATTATTTAGTCTCATGAAATTTTCATATGTGTTTGATTCATCTTCCAGTCATCGTACCTAATTTATTGTTCCCTCTACAACTTATTTTTGGTAATATTAAATTATTTTTAATCATCCATAGATATGTTCCCGTCAACAAATTTAAACTTCTTATCTTGCTTCCTTTATCTTCTTGTCTATTTTTTTATTTAAATTCAACTTATGTTACCTCTTTAAAATATGAGGATTTGAAAAAGGAATCTATTAAAATATTCACTTATATTTCTATACAAATATTTATTTTCCTTCATACATCAATTTTTTTATCTCTAATATTGCAATATTCCTTTAGAGGACCATATTCCTAACATTTTTCAAATGAATACAATAGTTTTTAACCAAACTTCCATATGTAAAGATGCTAGAAAACCTTTGAATTTGAGTTCAATATCCTTTTTCAAGCTTCATTTTAGATAAATTTATACACATCCTAGCAAAGGTCATCATGCCCTTTCTTGGGAAAGGTTCATCACACGTAATCTTATCAATAACATTCCTTATATGTTAAAAACATTATCTGAATTATATGAAAAGGGGAATATTTGGAAGATGCCTCCAAATCAAAATATAGGGAAGCATAATGTTAAGATAAAAATTAGGTTGAAAATGTGAAGAAAAAATGATTACATACCCTCAAAATTATGATCTCATCTCCACTACTTTTCTCTATAAAATTATTTTTAAGAAAATCATTGGAAACATTGGTTAGCTAAATGTGTGATTAGATTTAGCTTAAGTGGCATGTCTCTTTTTTATATAGTTCTAAAGAAACCTGAATAAGACACAACCTTGTCTTATGTCATATAGTGTATTATGAAAGAATAATTTAATAGGTCCCTTTCGGCAATATTGAAATTAGGATGAAAACATAGATTTGAGCCACTAGTCGTGTTTCTTACCTTCCAAAGTATGGAGCATTTATTCTTCCCATTCACTACAATAATTTTATGATTTTGATGAGATATTTACCAACATCAAAAGCATGGCCATTACCTCCCAATAAAGGTTGAAAAACTTAACATTGGAAAAATATCTAGGGAGTGGATCATCAACTTACAAAATCAACAAAATATGGGAGATATTTCATACGAGTAAAGGTTTAGGGAATTTTACCTTTAATTTAAAGAAAATGAATGCATCTTTGTTGACTTTTGGTATCAAATTTTTTCATAGTGCATTAATAATGTCAATAACATAGAATCCCTATTATATTGATGATGTGGTGTGATTCTTCTAGTATGAGCTCGAGGAATTTCTCAACCATGTAGGAAGATAGAGATAGATCTTTATAAACCCACCTTCATGATTTTCTTGAGTTGAAGCATGAAGTAAACCATATTTAAATCATCCTCCCTTCAATGTTGGAGATTACCATGATTATTCATATCCAAAAAATCTCAAAGACAAAGGAAAAAAAAGTGTCCAAAGTGATCTAACATTGGTTGATACCAATTTTACAATAGTAGTTCTAGCTTCGAAAAAAAAAATGTCCAATTTTACTACCAATTTTACTATATATATATTAAACAAATGTCCATATAAAAAAAAATGTACAAAGAAAAAAGTGTGTAACAGATAGATAAAAAATTGTAAACAATAAGTAGAACATTGTATAGGTATTAACCTCACATAGTGATCAACTATCACAATAATAACTCACTATCAAATGTAAACCAAACCCTAAATATAATCTGATGTGATTTTGTCACTAATAACAACCTAAATATTTGGATCGTCACAACATATATGCAAATCGATAAATATATACATAAAAATTGAACATATATTAATCCCAATGCTAAGCAAGTGAAAGTTTTCTCACCTCGAAGCCCTAGATCATCCAACTTTGCATACACGTAGAAACTCAAGGTAAAGTTGTGGAAAGAAGAGCTCTTGCATAAGATCCTTATTCAAAGAACACAGAAAATGAAATTAAAATATTATTGTTAACTTTGAAATTGAAAAAACACAAGAGCATCTAACGGACAGTGCCTCAAAATTGCGTATAAAGTAGACCGTTGAGAATTTGTCTTATATGTTAACAGTGAAATGAATCGAGAGGAATTTTGACTTATTTTTAACGGTCAATTGAATCAAGAGGATGGTTCCCGACAGGGGCGGAAAGTGGGAAACTATCTATCCGTTGAAGGGAGGTTGGATCTATCCGTTGAAGGGAGGTTGGAGAAGATATATATGTTTCAAATCTTGTCATATTTCCGCACTTTCCTCCTTCTCTATCTATGCTCTGTATGGTATGTCTGCGTGGTTGTGTTTGAGTTTGTCGAGTTTGAATGTGTGGTTGGGTGTTTGAGTCTGTGTGGGATTTGAGTCTGAGTCTGAGTCAGTCATGTCTATGTGTGATAGAGAAGGATGTTGGGCTTGATTGAAGGCAGTTGAATCATCTGGTGGAGCAAAGAACTTCAAGGAAAGGGAGACCGAGCTTCTCAACGATCACTACTCTCTACCGGGTACATTTTATTATTATTTCCTCTGTCCTCTGTTGTTTTCTCTCAGAAGCCTTATAATTTTTTGTAAATTCAGTTGGAAATCTTATCTCAAATCCCATTTAGAGCCTTTCTTTCATTCTGTGAATTGATTGAAAATATTCGTTCGGCTCTGTTCTATTTGGATGTGAACCGTGACTGGTTGGAAGATGAGCCTTCGATATGATTCAAGCCCTTCCAAACCCTTCTCCTTGAACGAATTCGAACCCTTCCAAACCCTCATTCTTGAACGCCACTCCAGGTATGTATGGGCTTTGGCTTATTTGGCCGCCTCTCTCAACATTTCTTTGGCCATGGTCCCAGGTATCCGCCATGTTTAATCTTCCACTAACAGTAGTTTAATCTGGTTGTTTAATAGTTTAACATGCCTGTGTTATATTTCCTATTAGTTTAATCCCTCGGCCTTTACTTACTCCATTTGTTTAACCTCCATTAGTTTAACCCACCAGCCTTTTCTTACTCCGTTTGTTTATTAGTTAACTTCTCTATATTATATCTTTCTCTTTAGCTAACTAATTTTTTCTAGATTACTCAATAGTTTAGAAGTGTAACGGGTCTATCTTCGCTTAATCCATCTCTTGGTAGTTTAAACAGCCAGATAAACGGGTCTATCTTTGCTTAATCCATCTCTTGGTAGTTCTGTTTTTTATCAGTCAACTTTACCGGTATTATTTTATTAGTTCACAACCAGCCTCCGTCGGGGAATTTAATTCGTCGTTGCTTTAATTCTCCTCAGCTGGGGAATTTATTTCTTCGTTAGTTTAATTCTCCTCAGTGGGGAATTTATTTCCTCTTTTATATCTTCCTCATTAGTTTAACCAGCATCCAGGGAATTTAGTTCCGCATTAGAGTCTGTTTGCTTATCTCTCATTAGGTTAATCCTAACCCTAGTTTAACCCACCCCGCCATGCAAATCAATGTCTCCTTCGTTTGGCTGGTTTACTTATTTTATATGTTTGCTGATTAAATTCGAATTTGGAATTTCTAAAATCAAATACCAGGAATGGAATGATAGATTTCTTACCTTTATATTATTAAAGATTTGGGGATTTTATTTTTTGTTCTATTTAAATTAGAAAAATCCAAGGAATTTAGGAAAAAAAAATTAACATTCTTATGAGATCTTTATTGAATAATACGATGCCCATTGCATGTCAATTATCGACGGTTTATCTTCCATTACTTTAACCCATCTCCACCATGCATTTTACGGTCTCACTTCGACCGTGTATTAAATTTACTATTGTTTTTTCTCAATCTCGGCAAATGAATGTTTCTTACCCTTTCGAATTATATTAAAAATAAAACGTGTTTAATGTCCTGTGTGAATAAGTTGATTTATTTGTACGTCTGAATATGTAGAATTGTTTGTCTTTAAGTTTTACTATTAATAATTCTAATGTAATAATGTTTTCGTTTATTTGTATATATTATTTTTTATTTTAATTTTTTAATATTTATTTATGTTTATAGTTTTTTAATTTAATTAACTAACTGAAAATAAAAAATCTTATATATCTTTATGTATATTGAAAATATATTTTTTATGTCATGTATTAAATGTTTTAATATATATATATATATATATATATATATATATATATATATATTAATCAATTCATTATTTATATTAATTATTTTTTATGTATATTTTTTTATTGTGGGATGTATATTTAATATATGTTTGCCATTTTTAAGTTAACTTGTATTGTTTTTTTTGTGTTTTTTTATTTAATTTAAGTATTTTTTACTTTAAATGACATAATGGATGTGTGATTTTGTATTTAAGTAAAAATATAGATTTACATAAAACTATATATCGATACATTATGAATTTGTAAGGGATTTAAGATTTGAAGTCTTAATTTTATGAATAAGATTAGCAACCATCTTTCGAGTTAATTTTAGGATTTAAACATAAGATTAAGACTTAGGGATTTAGGTTTAAGGTTAGCCTAGGGTAGAGTAGGCTCGGTTAGGTTAGGCTAAGCTAGGGTAGGGTAGGGTAAGTTAGGTTAGGATAAGGTAAGGTAGGGTAGGGTAGGTTAAGGTATTCTAAGATAGGGTAGGTTAAGGTAGTCTAAGGTATGTTAGGTTAGGCTACCATCGGCTACAATAGGGTATAATTTTGCTAGGATAAGTTAGGTACGTTAGGCTAGGGAAGGGTAGGATGTAATCTAGGGTAAGTTTAGGTAGGCTAGGATAGGCTAGGGTAGGGTAGGGTAATATAAGGTAGTGTAGGTTAGAATGGGATAGGGTAGGTTAGGTTAGGCTAAATTAAGGTATGTTAAGCTAATTTAAAGTAATCTAAGGTAGGATAGGTGAGGTTAGAATAGGGTAGGCTATGTTAGGTTATGTTATTTCAAGGTAGGTTAGGTTAGGCTAACTTAGGCTATGGTAGTGTAGGTTAGGTTAGGATAAGCTGGGATAGGGTAGGATAGGCTAGGTTAGGCTAAGACAAGGTAGGATATGCTAGCTTAAGGTAGGCTAGGTTAGGCTAGGTTAGGTCAGGCTAAGGTATGGTAGGTTTTCATTAGCATAAGTTAAGGTAGGTTAGGGTAGGGTGGGTTAGATTAAGGGAGGGTATGACAGAATGGGATATGATAATATAGGATGGGGTTAGGTAACATATTTTAGGTTAGGATAGGCTAGGATAGGTTAGAGAAGTCTAATTTAGGGTGAACGAAGCTAAGTTAGGGTAAGCTAAGGTGGGTTTGGGTTAGGATAGGCTAGGTAAGGTAAGGATATGGTAGGGTAGGGTAGGTAAGGTTAGGATACAATAGGATAGTCTAGGTTAGGTTATTTTAAGGTAGTTTAGGTTAAGGTAAGTTAGGATAGGATAGGGTAGGTTGGGTTAGGATAATATAGACTAGGCTAGGTTAAGGTAGGCTAAGGTAGTCTAAGATAGTCTAGACTAATCTCGGTTATGGTAGGGTAAGGTAGTTTAGGGTATCTTAAGTTAAGTTAGGTTAGGCTAGGTAAGATAGGATATGTTAGGGTATGTTAGGCTAGGGTAGGGTAAGCTAGCCTATGATAAGCTAAGATATGTTATATTAGGATAGCTTAAGCTAGAATAGGCTAGGTCATACTAACCTAGGTTAGGATAGGTTGGGATGGGCTAGCCTAGGCTAGGTTAGGATGGGTTAGCCTAGGCTAGGCTAGGTTAGGCTGAGCTAAGCTAGAATAGGCTTATATTAGGTTAGGCTAGATTAGAATAAGGTAGGTTAGGCTAGGTTAGGCTAAGCTAAGTTAGGCTAGGCTAAGTTAAGTTAGGCAAGGTTAGGTTAAGCTAGGCTAGGTTGGGTTAACTTAAGTTATATTAGGCTATGTTAGCTTATGCTATATTAATGTAGGGTAGGTTAGGTTAGGCTAGTTTAATAGGGTAGGGTAGGGTTAGATTAATCTAGGTTAGGCTCAAGTAGGATAAGTAAGTTTAGGTTAATGTAGGGTTGGGTCATGTTAGGTTAGGCTAAGCTAGGTTAAGTTAGGCTCAAGTAGGGTAGGATAGGCTAAGGTAGGATATCTTATGGTACATAATGGTAAGTTAGGCTAGGCTAACATAAGGTAGGGTAGGGTAGGGTAATGTAC